>JANIJG010024715.1:0-27019 GCA_024611175.1 Megaceryle torquata
ACACTCTGCGACCCCCGTCCCCTTTCTTCTTCTGTTTGTTTACGGCGTTATTGCTCTGAACGCCGTCACTTAGTCCAGTAGCTCCATGCAGGAGTTAATGTTTTTACCGTGCTGTTGCGGGGATATGGTACAGGCTGATGCTTCTGGTGTAGAGTTGTATTCCTTCCCTAGAAGCAATGACTTTATACGTGAGAAAGGGAACGAGGTTAATAGCTGGCTTCTCTTGCTGTGTTTTGTTTCGGTTTTTTTTTAACCAGGTACAGGTGGCCGTGGGCTCTCAGCACCCTGTGAACTGTGTGTTGAAAGCTGCTGTCCCTATATAGGGAAATAAGTGAAACACTAGAATTTGGAGCTTAGTTCCTAAAATTACTTGTTAGCCATGCTGATGTAATCTGACTTTATTTGGTGTGGTGGCGTTGGTTGTTTTTGTTGCTTGTTTTTTTGTTTGGTTGATTGTTTTGAGGTTTTTTTGTAATTCCCCTGTTTTCCTGCAGGTGACTGAAACAGGCATCCAACAGTGAGTGTACTATAATAAGTATAGCATACGAAGATTTAACTGTTACTTTTTTTTTTTTTTGGTTAAACCCTTATCTGTTCAAATGGAGGAAAACATCATCAGCTTCCTTTCAGAGATAAGCAAGCAACCCTTTATGTTAGGGCTGATATAAACCTCCTCCTCTTATTTTTTTTTTAACACTTGCCTCTAATGAAGCTTAAGTTCTCCAAAAGGATAAATCTACTGTTGAGATTCTTTGCAAGACTGCAGGACAACGTTTGGTTTGCTCTGAAGTCTGGAAGACTTTTCCCCTGCCCAAGATCTTAGTGGAGAGCCAAGTGTTCCCCGTGTCTTGCAGACCCTAGAAGTTTAGGCTTGGTACCTGGTAGTGTCAAGCAGGTCTGAGAATGAAAGCTCAGTGTTCTTGGATCTTAAATGTTTAAATTAAAAGTTGCTAGACTTCTGGACTTGATTGAAAATGGGTCATGTGTCAAGTCTGTCTTTTTTTTTTTTTACAGTATGTAAAAAGGCAGAATGCATATGGGATTAAGCTAACTGCTTTGCCTTAAAGGAGCCTGTTGCAGTATTTCCTTGCAGAATGGAGGGGGAAGTGTTTTCCTTATGGAAAGCTAATAAGCTGTGTAATTTGTATGCCGGTGTCTAGCAGATCATTAGGCTCTTTAAATAAGAATGCTTGCTTAATGGCTCACTTATTTGAGATTGCCTTGTGATTATTCAATCTTACATACTCAGGTTTGCAGAGGTGGGCTCTGCTATCTCCCGAAGAAGATCCTGATTAATTTTAAGTGTTGATGGCCTATATTATCTCTCAGGGGTTCTGATGAGCTGTAGCTCTTCAAATTTAGTCTTTGTGCAGAAGTGTTTTATATATGTTTGTTACCTTTAAGGGAGCTCCATCTTCACGAAACAGGAGTGCAGCTGGCCTTCTTTGCTACACTCAAAGCAGGTTTAGTGTTGGAAAAACTAAAGCACATTTATGGTGTAATCAGAATTGAGCAGTGCCTTCCATGAAGGGAGCTTGTCTGTCTGACTGTAGTGTGTGCTAACTGCTCAGTAGATGCAGAGATAATACTTAAATCTAAGAGATTCACATGAAGCTGTCTGTCTGTCTGAATGTATTGGACAGCTGGTCCTTGCATCTCGAAGCGTTATTGCTGAGATGTGCAAGTGACATCTTAATTAACAGTGCCAGCACTGTGACTGCGGTCAGGTCTTGCGTGTTCTGGATGATAATCAAAGTGGATTAGTAAAACTTTAAGCAGGTGAGATGGGTACTTCTTCCCACACTTCTCAGACTGTAGAAGACCTCATGACTTAATTTGGCAAACAGAGTAGTCTTCTGGGATGGGAGTGGTGCAGTTGGTGACAAGCCACATTCTGTGGCAGTATCTGCTTTAAGCATCAAACTGTGCTCTAAGCATGAGTCTCAGTACATAATGCAATTAAAGCTTAGCAGCCTTCCTAAATCTTCTTGCTTCTTCTGAAGGTGGGGTGGGTGGTGTCTTTATTTGGGGTTTTACTAGTGTGGGAAGGTGAGAGACTTTGTAGCATGACTCTGCTATCCATCCATGTGTGCATGGCCTTACAGGTCTGACAGAATATGGCTGTTGACTTTATTCTGTTAAGTAACTGTATACTCATATATTTTTTTCCATACTCAAAACTGGTTTTCAGTCTGAGCTTGCATTAGATGTTTTCATGTGACTACTTGTTGACATACTCCCTGCACTCATTACTTCTTAAAGCTTACATAAGGTTATTCTGCATATCCACTCTTAAGTTGGCTGGCACAGAGTAAAAATGTGTTTGACTGTAGACAACCTCTGAGTCAAGCATGATGTTGGAGCATGGCTCTGTAACTAAAGACTGTTCCTCTATGGGCAGCAATGTTATTTCCTTAGTTGTGTTTCTTAATGGAGACTGGACTGCTCAGTGTCCTCAAGAACCTTGTATGGTTAGCTGTTGGTTGGTGATGGGGAATGACACTTGATTGTTGAAACCAGAAATGTGGTTCATCAGATGAGCTGAGAGCTTGGCACTGAATTAGCAGAATGGAAATGGTTCAAGTTGGCCCTTTAAGGGATGATAAATGCTGAGCCTCTGTAGAGTTGATTGCCTTGTCATTAAGATTTAGGAAGGCCTTTTGATCTCAGAAGAGCTCTGAGAAGTTCAATTTCTTTGTATCTTTTCTCCCATGTGAAGGGCAAAAGCAGTGTAGACAGAAATGTAGAGTGACAGAGTGGACTGTTGTCCATCTTTGTTCACCAGTTCTTTTATATGCTTGTCTGTGTGCTCCTGTTCTAGTATTAGTACTAGTATTGGTTCAGCCTTGGTACCAAGTAATACATGCTCAGTACTGACCCCATCTTTGCTCTGCTCTTGCTCAGTTTCAGCAATGTTGGCTGACTTTAAGTCTATTTTCAGATGTTGACCTCTGTAATGACGAGGGTTCCTTTCTTGTATCTAACCCGAACCACTGACATGCAATAGCCATCATACTTTTTCCTGTGTGGCAAGGATGAGGGGATAGCCTGGCATCTTACAGAGTGTTTCCAGACCTTCACTGTTTGAAGTGAGTGAAGCAATAAACTCAAGCATCACAGCTTTTTTTTTTGTTTGTTCCTGTCTCTATTGCTGACTTGCTGGGTCAACTACCTCACTTCTGTGGTGGTGTTATCTTTGCTGCATGTGATGCTGAAGCTGCAGTCCTGTTTGGTGTGTTACCTTCACCGGGATCGAGCTCGCCCCAAGAAGCAGCTTGCATGCTGTGGCTAGTACTGTATGTTCATGGAGGTCCCAGTGTCTGTCCTTCAAAGCATCTTTGACAACACTGAACTCCGTAGGGCTTAAGCAGTCTCATTCCTGTCGGAGAACTTGTGATAGCAATAGGTCTGAATCGTGAGTTGATAAATTTGTCTTGCTCTTTGTGCTGCTCCCTTTCTGCCTCAGAGCACTGCCAGTGATTTGCTCAAAGGATGGAAAAAGAGAAGACTGGAAAGGTGCTGTAGTCTGTGGCCATGTAGCAATTGCTTTCCCAGCAAAATTCTTAGAAGGTTCTGCTGTTCTGCAGTGCTTGTGAATTCTCCTTTTAGTCATCTTTCAAGCCTGGCTGGAAATGTGGTTCAAGGAGCCTGTGAACAACCACCAAAAAATACTCATCTGATGATGTAGCCATTCTTGTTCTTCACCCTGAATCTGCACTCTGCTGTCCAGACTTGAGTTTAAAATGTATGTCACATGCACTGTTTTAGGAGCAATTATGCAAACAGTAAAGCAATGTAGAACGCCATGTCTTAATTTACCACACTAATTAAATTTGAGTGCAGCTGACATTTAGAATCTCATGATCATGTTGAAGTAGTGACTGCATGTCTCGCTGACGAGTCTGTTGCTCTTTATGCAGAGGCCTCTGGGTATGAGTACAGACTGGAGGTGAGAAACAAGAGAGCTGTGCAGTTTTTTCCCCTTGATGTAGAACATAGAGAGGATATGTATGGTTTGAAACTTTTTTTTTCTTAAAAGAACATCTAAGTGTGAATGTCTCGTGGCTCAGGAAAATGTTGAGGTTCTTAAAGATCAAAGAAATATTTTTCTTGCTTTCACTCCAAATTTCTGAGTGTGTAGATGTATAGTCTGCCTTTTGAATGCTTTTCTTTAGCATTCATACTTCTGTTTGCATTTCTGGTAAAACTTAAGAGCTACGGAGGAGAGAGGTCTTGTGAAGGGGAGGCTATCCAAATGCTGCTCAAGGGACTTTATCAGAAACTGAAGAATGCACACAGCTTTTATTGTAGCTTCAATTTTATATTAATTACCGTTTGAAAACTTGGAGTAGAAACTTTCTATCAACACAAACTGTAGATGATGGGACAAAAATGGAGAATTTTTTTTCCCTTCTAGATGATTTATGATCGTCATATTTCAGTTGAGGTTTTATTGGTGATGCAGTACTGGTATTAATCCCATTGAGGGTGAGCATGCAAGGACTGAAGTTAGCAAGATGAGTAAAACTTTTCCTCTGTTTTCTTCCTCCATTGTGATATGAGTGGAGGAGGCACGAGGGTAAGAGCTTGCCTCTCTTCGCATATCATTAAGAGGCAAAGAAGTTGGCTACAGATGCCAGTTCTTGTCAAGGGAGAGTGAAAAATAATAGGAAAGCAATTATGGAGTACTGGGTACAGTTTTGGTTGAGAAGATCATCTGAGTCATCAGCAACTTCATGTATGGGATGGTGCTGTTGATTACTCCGTGCTGCTTCTGGAGTACTTGACAGTATCAACCTTTTACCCGAGAAGAGGCAATGTTGAGGAAGTACTGTGTATGTGCTTAGGCTTAGTTTTAGGTCTGCTACTGTGTGTGCATGCAGGAGAATTCGGGGGAAAAAACTGAAAGGCATTGTGCACACTCTGCTAGCATCTCGTCTGCATGCTAGCCACTAACAAAACAGAATCTTGTGGCTTCTGTACATCTGCTTCTCTTTCCTCCCTTGACATCCCCTGTCCCTCAAGAGCCCAGTGCAGGGAGAAACCAGGCTTTCTTGCAGGACTTGAATGACAAGCCAGAGCTGATTCTCAAAGAATCTTTTGTCCTGATCATGTTATTCCCTTTGAATTAAAGTAACAGTGGATCATGGGGTCATATTCATCATAAGAATAAGTGGGTTTAGTTATGTGTTGGAAAAATTAGGCAGATTTTCAGGTATAGAAATCAGGGTCTGACAGCCCTAACAATTAAGTATTGTGGGGGAGCAAAAGATATATGTGAAACAGCTGAGAGTGGGTCAGTATGTACACATATAAGCCACAGATCTGAGTGCGTTACAGAAGTTAACTTCCACTCCCGTGGTCCCTGGAATTTCACCCAGGAAGTCAAATGGGTATTGTGCAAGCTGTCTGGCTAATACAAGCATACTGGCCTGTATTTGCCAAAGAGCAAGTAGTCCTCGGCATCCTCTCTCTATATGGTATAGTAAATATACTATACTGAGTGCTACTTCCTATTGATTGCACTGGCTGGTCAACTGTAAGTAGTGGCTGCTGCTGCTGAGCTCAGCAGTATCAAATACTGAGGTGCTGGCAGGCAGTTCTGTCCTGTGTGCTTAGGTGAGTGGGCTGTTGAGCTGTATCTGTTCTTGTAAGTATGGCTTTGCGTATAGTAGTCTCTAAAACCTTAATACAGCTTACAGATGAGAGTAGCATAAAGCAATGTTTTGCCCTGTTCCCAGCTGACTAATACTGAGGAAGCTTCCAGGCTCCCCTTGGTAATTGCTTTCCTCTGGCCAAAAAAGTGTTATCTCTTTTTTTTTTTTTTCCCTCTTTTTTTTTTTTCTCCCTCCTTATGGTGCAGGTCTTCTTGAGCTCTCCTTGGGAAAATTCAGGAATGTGCTACTTAACCAGACCAATCCAGTGGAAGCTGTAATCAGGAACATTGCAAGTAATGTGACTGTCATTATTTTTCAAGTACATGCTCAGCAAAGTGATGTCGTGATATCCTTCGATAAGGTATGGAATGAGTATTACTTCTGTTCTTACGTGCTACTTTTCTTTCAACAAAGGAGCTGGCTGAGGTGCATGCAGAAATACAGAACTAAAGCTGTATAAATAGCTTACCTACATGGCTCTTAGGATTTCTGAAGCTAAAATAATACTTTTTTGTACTTGCATGATAGCTCTTATTTTGGAGGACTCAATGCTAAAGGAATTTGAGAGCTGGCCTGAAATAGTAAATATTTCGGAGCTCTTTGTTCTTGGTGGAATTTATGCTTTTGACATGTGACTGCTGACTGCTATCTATCTTCTCAAATTAAAAACACGTTCACGGTAAGTATTTGCCAGATACCTTATACACCAAACATGATCATTTTGGGGTGTTTGCTGTTTGTGGCTTGGATCTAGCCACTGCAGATTATGTCTTGTTACCCCAGCTTCTTGTCCTCAATCTAATTCTCCTTTGGTAGCACATGGAGAAATTTCTTCACAGTACTGCAGTGAACATTAGCCTCAGTTTGACCCAGCATTACTGGGATGCAATCTAAAACACTGAGATTTTTTTTTTTTTTGATGGTGCTGTGAGGCTCTAAGTGGTATTTGAGCAGATTGTAGACTCTACCAGAGGTGGTAGATGGAGATCTGATAGCTGCCATCCAGTTTCCCTCTCCTCATCAGTACTTTGCAAATGAGAATACGCTGAGTGCCAAGAAGTATCCTGGGAAGTTTGAGATGAATAACCTGTAACACAAGTCACCCAGATCAGTCATCTTTGTACTGATGAAACAGTCATGATTACGAGGTTAAGACATTACTGTTACACATCTTCAGTCTTTGATTACCATTGGTACAATTTTCTGCTGTCAATTCAGACGCTCTTTGCATTCATGAGCCTTGCCAGGCCTAGGACAGCAACACATAAATACGGGTATACCCCTTTTAGGGCTGACCTGCTTCTAGAGTGATGAAGCTGAGCCAGACCTTAAAGTCTGCCAGGTCCAAAGTGCTTCTTTACAGTGTTGGCTCCAGTAACTTAGTCTTGGACAAAAGCATGGGTTTTTTTGGTTTGTGTGTTGTGGTTTGTTTGTGGTGGGTTTTATTTCTTCCAGCACCGTACTGAAGAATAGATTTGACTGCAGGTCATTTTCAGCTTTACAAGTGTGATGCTGCCATTTCTGCCTGATGTTTCTTCAAGACCCCTTGGTTATGAAAGGGATAGTGATGGTGAGGATTGGGTCAGTGTCTGACCTGGCCCCAAGCACCTGTCTGACATGGCTTGTGTTAAGCCAGCTGTCTGATGGAGATAGAGGTGCTTCTGAACTCTGGTTCCCAGAATGCTCTTTAGTACCATCTTAACTCTTTGTGAAGGATATTCCAGTCCTTTTACACCTGTAGTAGTCAGTCCATTGCCATGCAGCAGTAGTCTTCAACTGGCTAGATTGCTCTGTGGCTTGCTTGTGACTATTAACTCTTCAATAGTCTCAAATGTATCATTTGAGGTTTTGAGCCTGAGCTAGTAAGCAGTCTGTGGTGTCAGAGGCCACTCCCTCTTTTTCCAGCTCCTTTTCTCCATTTTCCTTTTTTTGCTAGCTCACTAAGGGCTGAATGCCTGCCTGGTCTGTGACAACTGGCACAGAAATGTTTGCTACAGATTTGTGGCAGGAATGTGACTCCTGTGCAATACAACAAGCTGTGGTAGAAATCTTCTAAAAAACTACTTGCTTATCTAACTTGTTTCTGCCCAGAATCCATCCATGAACAGCTCAGGAACTGGAGTAGACAAAGGACTGGTTTCCATCCTTCGGCCTCAACAGACTGTGTGTACATGGTACCTTCGGTCACTGGATGCTGGCCAGGTGCTCAGCACAGCAATCTCTATTCCCTATATGGAGAAAGGTATGTTCTTAGTACTTTTTAAGGGCTACCAGCTCTGCTTTTTACAAGTTACCTCCATAAGACCAACATTTAATTTCACAGTTAATATTCTTACCTGGTGCAAACACATGATGGAGGTGCCAGAAATCCTTTTGAAATAGGCTGAAAAAGTTTAGTATCACTACTGAATTGTGAGTTGTGTATAGGATGTACTGTATGGTTTTGTCATTACTTCAGTCTTAGAGTAGAAAACTGCTGTGCACAGATATGTATCAGGACCTGTCTTTGCATTGAAACCACTTGTGTTGTCTGCAGGACTAGAACCTGACAGTTTCTGAGCTCAGCAAGCAGACTATGCCTGCAAGTGTATATGTTGCTGAGGTCTTACAACTTTCTTCATGCTGTGTAAGAGGGAAGCAAAAAACTACTGCAGTTCTCTTTTCTGTGTTGTAGATCCCATTCCTGGAGGCTGCAATCTAGAATTTGACTTGGAAGTGGATCCAAATATTTACCTAGACTATACATTGGTTGATATACACATCAAGTTCGCCCCTGCAAACTTGGGATATATCAGGTGTGTGAAAAACTTCAGTGCACTGAGCAAGACCTTTTTTGTCCTGTATTTGGCCAGGATCATAAAACAAGATTCTGCTAAAATGGCTGACTCACCAGCTGCTGGCAGGAATCTTGTTTGCTGCAACAAACAGAAGTAAATGAGGAAAAAGAGGGGGGAGAGAGGTGATACATGAGAGAGAGATAAAAGTTGAGATGCATCTTGTGGGAGAGGTTATGCAACTTCAGATGTGCAAGCAGTCAGCAAATAATGGGTCTTCCTATTCCTCCTAATGACTTAATCTGTTTGAGGAGCAAATGTGTATTATAGCCAGCTTCATTCCTTTACTGGTACTTACTGAAGCATGAAAATCACCTACAGTTTTGTATAACACTGAGTTATAAATCATTGTTTCCTGAATGGTGCCTGGTGTCACTGGTGATAGACAAGGAATGGGGAAGGCTCTGTTCAGTGCTGTCTGCGTACCATGCATGGAAAAATAAACAGTGATCTGTGACTATCGTGACCTCTTGGAATTCTTGTGCTGGTTCCTTATGACAACTCACAGAAAGCCATTGTGAAGGCAGATACCAGCACAGACACTGTTTGCGTCGGGGTGGTTCTGTAATACTGCTGTAGGGTGTGCTTATGAACATTTACGGTCTAGTTCTGAATTAGTTGCTGGTGTTAACTTCTGAAGAGTAGAAGCCAAATACTACCAACCCGGGTGACTTCTGAAAACTCACGTTAAGATCTGGGGACTTGTCTTGGGTATGTAGCTGATCTCCTTTTAATTGCAGAGGAGCAAACCCACCATCGTGTGATTCAGGGACTGGTCAGAACTCCAGGTGGCGACTGCGATACGATGTCTACCAGTACTTCTTGCCAGAGAACGATCTTTCTGAAGTGGCACTCATGAGCCACATACGGAAGATGTCTGAGGTGCAAAGTATCAAAGGCAATGGTGTTAAAGTAAGTCTGAAGCATTGGTGTACTAAGCATGTGGCAGTGGCAGCACCATCTTATGTTTTCTCCTCCCCAGTGCTTATCTTCCTGAATGATGACACAAGCTGCTGGTACTTCAGGCTTCTTGCTTGTATCTGGGATTTCTGGCTAGGAAATACACCGTGAGAGATGCATACAAAATGAGAACTGCCCTTCCTTAAGATAGGGGTGGCTGGTTAGCACAACCTAGAATGTGGCAGAATTGAGACTTCTTGCAATGGACTCTGCTATCGGGTAGATGTTAGTGACTAGTCTGAGATGTTTCTGTCTTGCACCCTTTTCTCAATGAAGCTGTTAGTGCAGTGTCTCCCTGCTTGCCAAATATTGCTTTAGCCGCAGTGCTCTTTTGGTGATGCTGAAGCCAGCTTCTCAATAGCTGTACTGCCACTGAGAGCCTGTAAGTCCAGAAGGGGAGATGTTCCTGACAGAGATGGATAGCCTCCTATGATGTGTGATAAATGCTGGAGCCAGTCATCCTCAGATGCTGAGGACTGATGAGGGAATGCAAGGAAGAGAGGGAGGAGGAGAATATAGAGCACCTGACTAAAAATGGGTGCCATTTGGGTGGCATAAAGAAATCTGATGTGAGAGCAAACACTTGCTGCCTGTTTACCTACCCTCCAGCAAAGAGATTGGAAGGGATTGAGTGGAGGGAATTTCAGTGGCTATAACCTGCCTGGCCTTGCCTGGGAGTAGAATGGCAGCCCTGTCTCCTTCAGAGGCCAGATCTGGGTTGGTTAGACTGGTGGGGAATTCTGTCCTCAAAGGGGAGGAGCAAAACACAAGTGGGAGAATCTTCTCCCCTGGCAGAAACAAAGTAATGCTGGAGGTAGTGGAGTCTGTTCTGTGAGCCTTTAATACTTCAATTGACAATACTAAGAGCAAACAGAACAGGGGAGCTCTTGCCTGGAGTTCTTGCTGATCACCTTCCTTGAGCTGCTGGGTATTGCCTCAGCTGTACAGACACATCAGTGTGCCTTCACTAAGAGTAACAAGCAGTTCCTTGCAATTAAAAATACTCTTTACTGTTCTAGATGCTTACATTGACAGCTGATGACAAGACCAGTGTCTACTTTTCATCCCTTCCTGGACAAGGTGTGATCTACAATGTCATAGTGTGGGATCCTCTTTGGAATACTTCTGCTGCATACATACCTGTGCATACATATGCCTGCAGCTTTGCTGACTTAGTGGATAACTGCTCTTCTCTCAGTAAGTTGGGACTTTTACATTCTTGCCAACTCATTTTGAGCTTGTCCTCTAACATGCTGAATGGTGCTTTTGAGATTATATATATATATATATATATAAATATGAAAAATTACATTTGTGAAAGAGCTCTTTTACACTGGATATATTTTGTTACTTTGTGATGGAGTCTGTTGTCTTCATTGAGGAGAAATTCTAGAGTAATGAAATAAGACTTAAGGAGAGCTATTGGCAATTAAAGATTTAACTTAATGGAGGTTTAGTATGTAACTTGCAAATACCCAACTTTCAACTCTGTAGTGCCACTCTAGCTTTTTCTGTTTGAACTGGATACATAATCTTACACTTCCTTGTAGGACTGCATGTGAAATTAAGCTAGTAAAATATTAAGTAGCTTAGGGTCCAGCCTAACTTTTCTAACCGTGCTGGTGTGAAGAGGAAAACTATTTTGAAAGGGGATAGTCACCTAAAATAAGCATAATGTCAGCCATAGTGGAACGACTACAAAGACATGCTGCTTTACACAGTTAGCTAATGGTAGAATTTAAACGGGAAAAGAGCAAAGCTGCTACTCCTGTTATGACTGTGGAAGGGACAAGAATAATGGGTAGAGTGTGGTTCATAAAGTAAGATTTGTTCTCACGATTGTCTTATCTCTTACCAGGTAACTTGTCAAATTCAGTGTTGTCACACGACAACGCGAGACAAATTGTCTAGGCTAAATCCCTCTTCTGTAATTCAGAGAAGTAGCAGAATATGGTGTACTCTTTCAAATGGCCTAAATACCAGTAAAAATTATGCCTAGGGGACAGAGGTGAGCTGTACTGAGATGCTGATGGCCCTTTCTGTTGCATGGAAAAATATATTAAAGGGAGATTTTGGTGAAGGCTGTAGTGATAAAGACTATAGCTGCTGCCTGGGTCACTACTCTTGTAGCACTGATCCTTAGAGGTGACTGGGTGTCCTTTTTTAAAGCTGAGCAGAGAATTTTCGGTTAAAGCTGTATCTGTATTATGAACAGCAAGCTACAGTTACTGAAGTAATGGTTATTGAAACTGCAGCCTTCTGAATAAGGAGAAAGTTCTTGATTACTTAGTCTGGAACCACTTCAATGTTGTGATTGAGATCCTATCAAGGTAACTCTTAGTTCAGGCATTGCATATCTGCTCGCAGGGTGTTGGAAGAAGTGGCAGCTATTAAGTTACTAGTAGACTTAGTGACAGCAACCTGGCCTCCTTGGCTTGGTCTTGTTGTTGGGGCTACTAGGTGGAATACTGTAGTAACATTTTCTTTCTCCTTGTAGGCAAACTCTCTACCAAAGTATTTTTCACTGCTCTTGCTGTTCTTGGTCTCTTCACTTGCTTTTTTGGACACAGGTTCTGGAAAACAGGTACTGAATGTGGGGGTGTTCTTGTTCAGTTGGTTTTTTTTTCTCATAAGTCTAAATGGAATTTCATAAATGTAGCTTGCTGTAACTTAGGTGTTATTACTAAGATTCCCTTGGTAGTGATGATGTGCCAGTTAAGTCCACTGCTTTGCTTTTATAGGATCAGAGCTGTTAAGTATAGAGTAGGAAGTTTCTGGCATGCAAAGAATAGAAATGTAGAACTAGGGTGCATGTTGGACAATATAGATATGCAATTTTTTGACTATTTGAAGTGCTTGAGGACACCCCTTTCCTAAACAAAGTGTTGTTAGGCTTTCCTTTTGTGCTTCCCAGCCAGTGAGCTGCTATGTTCCTTCCCTGTTGTAAGATGATGTGCTGGAGCAGGCTGGGTGTGAAGTGATATGACAGCATACTCAATATTTTTTTCCCTTCTTTTTTAGACTTACTCTTCATGGGCTTCATATTCACAGCGTTCTTCTTCTTTGTTTTCATTACAAGGGTAACTGACCTTAGTTATGATGGTGAGTAGAAGTGTCAGGATACCCAATCCTCTTCCCAAAGTATTGTCATGAATCCTTTAAGTAAAACTTCAGCTGTGCTTGTTGCTGGCCAGCTTTAGGTAAGATAGGAGGATTATAACTGGGGGATTTGAAGTGAGCTCTGATTACTGTATTAGCCAAATATGCAACAGAGTAACTGTTGCTTCCAATATCAGAGATGCAAAATTAATAGCTGCAACTATAAAATACAAATTTAAAGGAAGGAATATCCAAGGAAGATCCAGGTTTTCTAGAAACTCTGGAGCATAGTGTAACATACTTCTTTCTTAATAAGTGGATCTCTGTTTCAGATCAAATGCAGGTTTCATCTGTAAAAGGGAAGATTTGCACCTTGATTGCTAGACTAGCAAGAGTTAGTTCCTTTTGCCTTTGTCCTACATCATAGGTAATTATTTTTTGGATACGTGCGCATTAACTGTGGTAACCATAACTGTCCTGGGAACTCAAGGTGCATTCCACTTACTAATGTAAATAGTAGAAAGACTTTGATTCCAGCCCCATGCTGCTTTTTCAGTAGCACATCCTCAGTTGCAGACAGGAGTCTTAAGTGTAATGCATGAAGCAGATACTGATACTCTTGGGTTTATTTTTTTTCCCAGAAGTTTTCATTAGGTAACAATTAAGCATGTAAATAAAGATTCTGAATACATCATTGCAGTAGCTGATGTTTCAAGAGTGTTGGAATTTCCCCTCTTCTTTTTCAGTGCGTCTTATTTTGACAGCAGTAGCTGGCATTATTGGAGGGCTTTTCCTGGTTGCAGGCTGGTGGAGATTTGGTTCTGTCCTACTCTGTATGTATATTATTGGACTTGTGCTAGGATTTCTCTTTTCATCGATGGTCTTCTTTACTCCACTAGGTATGCACTGCAATAAAATGCTGGCTATTGAGTGATGCATTTCTGCTGTACTACAGGGGTGTTGCAAGGCTCTAAGATGAATGCCACTATCTGATTTATCTTAGTGTGATTAACTTTTTCCTTTCTGGTGCTGGGAGGAAGAGAGGTACCCAAAGCCTTCTTTCTGGTGTGCTGTAATTAAAACTACTTGGGGGATCTGCACTGATGAGCTGCTTCCTAGTGAAGCTGTGTTGCTGTCTCAGCAGTCTGTGACACTAGCTCTGCTCCAGGCATGCCCTTGGTGTCTGTCTCACTCCTCTAGAGCAAGTCACAATAGAAAATCTTTAGTCTCATTTGGAGGCTTCAGGCATAAAGGCATCATGGATTAGGAGGAGCTCTTGCTGTTACCTTTCACTATAGTAACAGTGCAAAGCTCTGGGAGCACTCCACTCTAAGGGTCAAGCTTGTATTTGTAGCTAGATCAACATCATCAGGATCTTTAGAATGACTTGGAAAGAAACGATAGACGAATCACTTCAGCTCGGCAGCCTTGCATGCTCTTGAATCCCTCTGCAACAGCAGAGCATCAGCCATGCTGCTTTCTCTGTTGTGATTTTAAAGCTCAAAACTCGTCTAAGGATCTCTTGGTGGAACGGTTCTTAATTTTCCAGTCGTGTGTGTTAGATTCAAGCCACAATTCTGTACTAATCCATTCAGTCCCTGGTTGCTCTTTATTAAAGTGTAACAGTGACTCGGTTGGGGATCAGCTTGTCCCCTCTGTTTAATTGACGGGCCTTAGAGAGCAGAGGGAGCAAAGCAGCATTTGAGTGAATTAATTACTCTTCCTGAAGAAAGGAGAATTTGTTGCCTTGTTGTGATGGCTGCCCTTGCACCATGCTTTAGAGCCAAACTTGCCTAGGTGGGCATTTATAGATTATAAATCTAGGCAACAAAATGACTACTTATTGGGCAGAAGTACTCTGGTACTTTTTATTCTTAGCAGATGAGTAACAAATACCTCATCAAATCTTTATTTCATGGCCAGGGTCTGCTGTCCCAACTTTTTGAGTGCAGGACCTATACTCAATTGGAAGAATTTTGAGTAATTGTTACAGTGCATCCTAATCAGCATTTGAGCTCAAAAGCTAAGCTTTTTCACCCTATATTCTAAATTTCCCAATGTACAGAATCTTGGGGTGGGGTGTGGAGCTTACCCCCAACCTAACTAGTAAATTACATGTGGATTGTGGTGTCGTTGTAGGAGACTACAGGGTCTTCCGTGATGATGTTGTGTTCTGGGTGACCTTTTCTTCTGTAGCCTTGATGATTCCAGTGCTTTTTGTTGGCTGTCCAAGAATTGTAAGTAATCTACACTGTCACCTCAATGAGGAGGAGGAGAGGAAGGAGTGTCAGACTTCTTAATGCAAAATGTAGTCCTGTGCCATATGTATAGAAGACTTAACACAGCTTCAGGAAGCCCAGCACAGGGCCAGCTCTAGGGATTTCCCCTTCAGCCTTACGTGTGCTAAGTGGTCCCTAAGGAGAGGAATGACTCTGCAGTGTTGCCTGTAGTATCCACTAACCCTTCCACATAGTCAGCTTCTGTTGTCTTCGCAGGATGCCTGGATACCAGGTGTGTGCAGGCAGCTTCTCACAGAACTGATATAAAATACTGCCTTAGGGAGGTGGGGAATAAAGAATGTTTATCCCTCTCCTAAAGCTGTGGACTTTTTTCTCCCCCTCTAGCTGAACATACTGGCCTCTGGAGTGGTAGGCTCTTATGCAGTGATCCTAGCTATTGCTTGTTATGTCTACACAAGTCTTGCTTACATCACCTTAGACCTGCTCAGAAGGGTTCTCAATGATTACTTCAGCAGAGCTTACACCAATGTGCCTTTCCAAACAAATGGTGAGTACTGCTCTTAAAACTTCTGTTTTTAGATAAGAATTAGTATGAGATGCTTATCTGAGAAGCAACTGTCTCTCTGTCTCCACTGTAAACTGTGAGTCTTGAGGGCAGGAAGGAAGAAGAGAGAAGACACAAGTATGGTGTGAGGTTTGACACCCAGATGATAATTCCTAGTCCTCCAAAAGGAATGCTGAGTCAAAGGCACCAACCTTCCAGAAGATGTTATGTGATAAAAGCCCTTGTGAAAGGTGCTTCTCAGGCTTGGACTGCCACCTTGCTGATGAGTTTGCAGAGCAGGAAGTCACAATGCCTCATGTGGTGGCTGAACAGACTCAGCTCTGTGTGCTCTTGCCGTTGTGTGGAGTTACTCTAGGCATGTGAAGAGGCACAGACAGTACTTCATTCCTTTCTGTCGCTAAACATGTTCAGTGTTTGCGCTTGGGAAAGGAAGGAATGTTCTGCTTTGATACAGGAATCTGTTTTTTCTTTTCCAGACTTCATTATCCTGTCAGTGTGGACAATGCTGGCCCTCAGTGGAGTAACTGTGCAGCTTCGCCGAGAGAGAAGTGAAGTGCCCTTCCCACCCCACCCTTATCTCGCCTGGAAGCGGGAAAGGGAGCGCAGAAGCACCAATGTCTTAGACCCTAGCCACCATATCCCTCCTCTAAGAGAGAGGATCCACAACAAGCTACTGCATATCAAAGAGCTTTTTCAGAAAGAGCAGCCAGCTGGAGAAAGAACTCCATTGCTTCTGTAACCTACCAAATAACTGGTGGGAACAGAGGAAGAAATTAGAAATGGTGACATGAGTGATCACAAGCCAGTGGTGCAGGATTTACCACTACCAATTTGTACTGCTTAATAAGAGGAGGATATTTACCCAGCCTGGAAGAAAAGTTGTGTGTCTGGTACACTACATCTTGTTTTGTGACTTTCCTCAATGGCCCACCCAGCCCTTCTTACATGTGGATGTCTAACTGCAGAATCTTGTACTAATGGTCAAGTACAGGTATTTATCTTGTGGTGATCTCATTTGATGTTTAGGTATGTGAAGCCATTAGAAAGCAACCTGTACCGTGTTGGCTCTTCCCTCGCAGTGTGGAAGCCGCTGCTGAAACATTGCCTAACTTGCTCCTGAAGGTGAGCAGTTTGTCACATTGCATGGGATGAGATTAGGACTGTACACAGTTCTTCTAGAAGGAACTGAAGTACCATCTTCTAATACAGGTACAAAACTGTGGACGCAATTGTTTCCAAGAAAGTATTCCTGAACTTTGCAAGCTAAACCTAAGTGACTTGAATTTAAACTGCACTGAATTAACTGTTGTAAGTGTGCATACTGGGGCTCGGGAAGTGGACCTGATCTTGGACAGGAAGACTGTCTCCCTTGCTTTCAGATGGTTCTGTAACAAGCTGGTCATCTGGTCTCTGTGCAGAGATGACTGCTAAGACAACACAAGAGGTTTGCCTCCTCTATGTTGCTTTCTGAACAGCCTGTGTTTTGTTTCTGTTCTGGTATAATCTCTTTGATGGTGCTGTCAGAAAAGAAAAGAACTAAATAAGCTCTTTGTAGCCAGTGGCAGGCTTTTTTCCTTGGGAGTTGATTGAAATGCTAATTATTTTTAATTAATGTATCTCAGTTCCACCTTTAAGGGGTGAAAACAGCAGCCAGGTAGCAAAATACTGACCAGGATCCTTGCTGACTGAATGCATTCCTTACAATTTGGATTGCCTCTGCCCAAAGCAGAATAAAAGTAGTATAAAAACAGATAAGGGACCACTCCTGTGGTTCAGTGGAGAGCTGTGATCATGTGTGGTGGCTTTTATTCACTTCCCTAAAACAACCAGCCATTTTGAAAGTGGCTGACTGGAGTGTTGTGGTTTTGGCCCCTATAAATGCACAAGCAGTCCTGGGGCTGTCCTTGGTTTCACCTGCCTTCCCCCCTCCCCAATGCCCCAAACTGTTTTTTGCGTTCAGTGTTGATGTGGTCATCTGTCATGCATTAAATGATGGTTGAATCTTGTGTCCTTTAGCTTCATACCGGTTGTGGTGGCTCTTATGCTGCTCACTACCTTTGTACCTTCAGTGTGGGCAGCAAAGTGCATAGTCCTTATTGTCTGAAGGTCAATGTCTGTTCTGCTACCTGAATGGAACCACTGCAGGTGAATACTGTAGCGGTGGAAACCTAGTTCTTTAAATTCTTGGTAGTAAGTATAAAAATACCCAACTCTTTGTAAGGAAACTGGCAAAAGAACTTGATCTGGGAATTTACTTGACAGTTAAAACACCTTGGCAATAGAAAGGAATTAATGACTTTAAAATAACTCTACTTAACAGCCTTTTTTCTTTAAGAACTGAAAGCCGAATGATCTAGTATCTGATGTGACTGAGCTTACCTGATGTTTAGAGAGGCAAACCCCATAACTGCTTGGAGAGGGAACATCAGAGCAAGGCTGAAATCCTGCAGTTTGGGTCTTGCTTCGCTGTGCTGTTGTGCAGCCCATGGGGTAAATGAGGAGCTCTTTTCCTGGCCTCTGGCAGACTGATGCTCGCTGACCGCCCTCACTGCACTGACACTGAGCATGTATTTGATGGAGTAGCAAACACTTACTTGGTATACAAATGCTCTTAAAAATGTTTACCTTGGGTTTTTTTGTTTCATTGGGGTTTTTTTTGTAACTGCTGTGATTTAACATTGTGGAAGAAACAAGCTGAACTCTAATTTTCTACTTTATCTTTTATAATAAAGATGTCTTTTGAAAAGAAAATCGGGACTAAAGAGGTCTCTTTGAATTCTGGGATGCTTTTATAACTTTGCTTCTGCCTTTGGGCAGAATAGGGGATAGATTATTTGGAAAAATGTTAGCCCCTCAAGGGATGAGGTTAACAGGGAGCTTAGCTGACCTGTTGTAGGAGCTTGCTGTAGCTGCAGTGACACCCAGAGGCTTAGAGTCGTTATGTTCTGTATGAAGGTGATGAGGAAGGGCGTGATCCAGAGGCGCTTTTGTTTTTATAGCTTCATCAGAGAAGGTCCCAGACAACAGAGGAATGGTTGTCTTCTATTTCTTGACTGGAAACTAGACTACAAGGTCATGTAGGAAGCTTATGGCAGAACTGGGCTTTGAACTCTTTTTTCCAAGATCCTAACTTGCAAACTTTGTCTTAATTTCAATGCTGCTGAAGGATGGTATGGGAATTTCGTCCATATTCTGAGAGCCATAATGAGTAACAGTGATAACAATCAGAATGCACTAACTGTTCCATGGGAGTGTTGAAGGGGTAATTTTCCAGGCTGATTTTGTGTACTCCCTGAGGCACTTGCAAAAGGAAAACTGGATCCTACCTTGCTATGCTTTTGCTCTGGCTGCAAAATCTCTCACTGGAAACATTTATTGCCTTGCTGCATTAGCTGTACTACCTCGTGATTTTCCTAGCTTAAAAATAATGCTGTCTGATGCTCCTGGGGAGTCTAAATCTAAACTGTGTTCTTCTAGGTAATGATTCCCCCACAAAATCAAGTGTTTTGAAGTTTTCTGTAAGATGAAGCTTTCTGGACTATGATGATCTACTCCCTGCTGTTGTGTTCTCCTGCTGGGATGGTTCCAGTACACGTCTTTCATGGAGTTTCCCTCAGTCTTTGCTGTCTGTAATAATGCTGCAATGATCCCACAGTGGTATTTGTCTCAGCTGCTTGTGGAACTGTCCTAGGTCTGTGTCCTGCCTCAAATCCCCAGGAGAAACATTTTTTTTTTCCTCCTCTCCTTGTTCTCACACCCCTGCTAGTCATTCCTAGCAGTGAAATGAGCTGTGGCACAAGTGGATTTGAGGAGACTGATCTTTCTTTCCAAAGGAACAGGTCTTCCTTTATTCTTGTCTCCTTCCTCACGTGAGAAACACAAACCCAGCCTGGCCCTACTGCTTCATGGAGTGCTACATGTGCAAGGCAGCTGCTTACCTGCTTCCCCAAATGTCTGGAAAACATGACTGAAAATAGGAACAAATTGTGTTCTCTGTAGGTGTACTTTGGAGGAGAGGAAGATCAACTGTCCCCTTCTAAGCTCTGCATTTTTGTTTTGAGAGCAGGTTATGGGAAATTACAGCAGGAACCCACAAAGTAAATGTTCTGTTATCTCTGCAGTTTTGTATCCTATGAAAGTGGCTTTCCATACGGGGAGGAACGGTGTGGTGTAGATCTTCCAGTGTACTTGTCAGTGCTGCTACTGCTTTGTAAGAAGAATAGTAGTAGTTGTTCTTCATATTCTCAGCTGCTTAGTAGAAATACTGGTTGTGTATGTCAAGTTATGAAATACACAGAACTGCTTTTTGGGCCCAGCTGCTGGATATTAGGTGAAAGCCACGATGGAGGCTTCTGAGAAAATGTTGTCTTTGCTTAGCACAGTTGCCATTTGGAAGCCTGATTTGGGAAACCTGAGCAGAATGCAAACTCTGGAGAGCCAGTCTGGAACAAAAACTCAGTTCTGTGAAATGCACTAACTGGCTGACATTGCTTTGGTGTTGCTGTTGGAGACTCTGGCATGACCTGGCTGGGTGGGTAGCTTGGTTTCAAGTGGTTTTGTTTTCTTCTACCTGAGGTGCTGGGGCATTCCTGAAACTGAATGAAACTGACTCGAGCAAGTGGATATCAAAACACAACGTAAAGCAACCTTTAGTTTAGAACTGCTTGAGGACCAGTCCTGTTACTACCTGGCATAGACACTAATAACTCTTCAGGAGGGTGTCCTTTTAGTTTTAATTAGAGGCTACTGACTGTGCTTGGCTAACAGGTAGGTTGTAGTGGTAAAACTGCTGATAACTCCTATCAGGGCCTAGTCACAAAGCTCAGCCAACCGCAGTGACCTCTGGTGGCACTGGGGTGGAGAGAAAGTTTGCAGTTTGCCCGTTTGAGTGCTGTGTGTTGCAGCAGGAATATTAGGACCCTTTTGTTTCTGCTGTGGTCTGTGTCCAATGTGAGATCCGTTCCTCTCTGCTGCTCTTGGGATGTGCAGTGTTCTGCTGCTGGGTGAGTTTGTCATCTCTGGAGCTCCTGTTGAGCTCTGCTCACAAAGCAGCCATTATCTTCTTCTATCAGATCACCTTATAGTAGGCCCTAATGGATTTTTTTTAACTTTAATTTTTAGAGGACTAGGTTAACACGCCTGCTCCTAACCGTTAAGTGTGAGGTGTATGTTTTGGTTTGTATTGTTTAGGCAGTGGGCTGGGTTAAGACCCTCAAAATCATCCTTCACAGATCTTGGTACCTATGGCTCATCCATATCATACTTCCTGTTTCCCCAACTAGTGCTGAGTTACCCTTACCCAGCCTCTTGCTTTTCTTTGCAATAGCCAAAGTAGTAAGCAAGACTTGAAGGTTTCATTGGTCCCCTCTGTATTTTTACTCCAACCTGGAATGTGCAAAAATGGCCTTCCCAAAACCTGCCTTTTAAGTTTTCACTGACACCTCTCACCCTAGTGAGGCTTTTTGTCTTTTGTTCTCTCCTTGCCCTGAGCTGTCTTTGATCTGAAATGATCCTGCAAAACAGGAAGCCCCAGCTGAGAAATCAATACACCCCATTGTAAAATGTGCGTTTTTCACTAAACCTTTGAGCTTTTCATCTCTCTTCCTTAGGAGCTGGCAGCAGCATGAGGTACGTTCGCCTGTGACCTTTGCCGTGGCACTTGTGGCGGGCCTTATCGTAACGAGTTTCTGGCAGTTTCTCCAGTGAACAGAACAGGAAGTATTGAGGTTCCGGTAAGGAAATAATCTACAGAAGTATTGTAAGCATTAAGTCAATGTGTTCTAACTCATTGGCTGAGATGCATTGATAGATATCCCTGCTGGTGGTTTGAATTTTGTCAATACTCATCTGGCTAGGTTGTCTCCTCCCACATCTGAGTTGGAGGCTTCAGGTTTTTTTTTAGAAACAGTGGCTCCAGTAACACTTTTGTCTGTTCAAGCAGATGCTTCTTGTGTTTGGTTTTTTTATTGGTATCTGTCTGCTAGCAGGTAGTTATAGGCAGGCAGCTGTCTCCTGTTTCAGTATACAAGGCTTTCTACTTCTGTGCACACTGGGGGAAAGACGACTTCAAACCAGAGCAATAAATCAGCTCACTTAAGTGGCAAGAGGGAGTGGCAGGAAGAAATTGTGTGAACCATACCCAAGTACATTCTGCTTCAGAACTGGGTTTTCACAGCTCTGCCTTGTCAAAAAATCCCCACCTACTGCAATTTTCCATGCCTTCTGGTGTAACAGCAGGTTCTCATCTGCTCAAAATGAGATGGAATTTATCATATCCTGAGCACTCTGGGAGGAGCTATATGCAGGAAGCAAACCAGCACAGATAGTCTGTATCGTAGGAGGCAGCTGCTGTTGGCGTAGCCAGTAAGTTAATGAGTTGCATATGATGATTTATTACTAATACTGTTTACTGTGTTCCTGAGCTGAGTAGGGGAAAACTGGACACTGATCCCCCTGCATCCATCAGTGTATTGTACTATCTGAGCTTTCAACAAGTGATTTTTTTTTTTTCCCAAAAATATCTAATGCCTTTCACTGCTGAGATAGTCCTGCTCAAATGTGTTTCTTAAGGTGGTTTTGGTGTGAGAAAACTGCAGTGAAATGATTCATTCTGCCATGCTTTAAAAAAAAAAAAAGTAAACAACTTAGTGCAGTGGAAAGGGGGCACAGTTGGAGTTTTGCTTATGTTCCTTGTGCCGCTGTTCTCTAGCACCTGTCTCAGGAGAGTTGTGTTGCCAGTATGTACCCCCCCCCAAGCCTGGAATTATGAAATGTTTTCCTCCATGCTGAGCAGTTGTGGTTTTCATCTTCCATGTGTCAGATGAGTCGTATGGTTTGTTTTGTTTTGGTGGTTTTTTTGTTGTTGTTGGTTTTGTTTTTTGCCTTTTCTTTTTTTCTTTCCCCTGAAGTAGGGAAATAATGTTAGGAAGGCATGGCCACACTTGCTCCCACCAGGTGCACTGCTGCATTGGAATGTGTCCAGGGAAGGGAGGTGGTTGCAGGCAACAGGAACGTTGGTATTTTTTCTCATACAGTCATGGAAATAAAATCTGTTTTATTTTAATAGATGGAAGCTAAACAGTTTTGTTTCAATTAGTCTGCTCTACTGTCATTGGTATGAAATTCAACTGCATCTCAAATTAAGGAAGTGGGATGGGGCAAAGGTGAGGCTGAACATGACCTACACCTCTACCAGGTATGTGCATGTGATACCCAACAGCTGTGTGCTTTGTGTCCTTCTCCTGACACACCTTGGTGTTCTGGAAAGGTAAGTTTAGCAAGAGCTTTTAACTTCAGTGCTACCAAGAGCATGATATTGAAAAGGCTGGTAAAGAAGCTGTCTAATGTTAAAACTCACTCCTCTACCACATTTCTCTAGTACCAACTTACTTAGGGTTTCTTTGGTTCTGTCTCCCCTTCCCTCCTGTCATGGCATAGAGCCTGTCATACTGTGACCAGCATTACAGTGTTTTGTTAACCAATGTAACCACTCTTGGACACGAGTAGAATCACAGAATCATCAGAGTTGGAAGGGACCTTAAAGGTGATCTCCTTCCAACCCCCCTGCCAATGGCAGGGACACCTCCCACTAGAGCAGGTTGCTCAGAGCCCCATCCAGCCTGGCCTTAAAAACTTCCAAGGATGGAGCCTCCACCACCTCTCTGGGCAACCCATTCCAGTGTCTCACCACCCTCATGGTGAAGAACTTCTTCTGGAGTACCTCCAGAATGAACATTTGTGTGTTTTACACTCAAATAGAAGGCGCAATGATCCTAGTTTTAATCAAAGGTGATTTTAAAGCTTAATGTTTACCAGCTAAGCCTGAACACTCTTCAAGCTAATGTAACTCTTATCTTGGGGTAGAGACAGAGACCCGAAGAAATGTAGTTCTGGGTGAAAATAGCACCACTAGTTCTGTACTTTAACAGAATCTTCTAAATAGCTTTGACTTTTTAACAAACATGTGATTAAAGCCTTGTAGCTGTACAAAACAGCCTAATTCAGTTTCAAGGTGCCTTTCAGTTCTACCTCAATGAAAGAGCTGCTACATGCATCTATGACTTAGCTTGACATTTATTACCTGTCTTAAAACAAACAATTTATGGTACTGAAAACAAGTTTCTCTTCTGAGAAATTGTGGGGAAGTGGAGAAAATGTAACATCATCAGTTTCTGAATGTAATCCACTGCCATTCTCGTGTACTCATCGCACAGAAAGGAGCCCAGAGCCTAAACGCAGTTAAAGCAACTTTTTCTTCAGGAAAAGCCCACAACTGTCCCATCATCTCTGTACCACTGCAAGCTTTGATTTGCAAATCAAAGCCCAGTGGACTGCTTTTGGTTTATCCTTAGTGCCCCTTGGTGTTAGTGAAGAGTTTCAGTGGCTTATCTGAAAGGTAACTGCCTCTATAGAGGTGATGGTCAGTTCTCCAAGAGAAAAGGAGGACTTTGCAGAGGAGTGTTTCTTTTGCTGTATAGCAACACATATAAAAGCACTGGAACTTGGCCTGCCTTGAAGTATAAAAATAACCTGACTAAATGGCAAAAGTGTCTTTTTCCTTACATTACTAACAAGGCTCACTTCAGATTCAGTACCTTGCTTTAATCATGAAGACATCTGTTATTTTCAGTCAGCTTTATTGATAAAATAAGTTTACTGTACAGTACAGAATTCTAGCCATAAATTCTTTTCAAGCCATCTGCATTACAAAAATAACAGGTATGCAATGAAAAATAGTCACTCCACACACTGTGAAGGCTCTTTAAAATCCTAACGTGATTGGGTCAGGGGAATGAAAGGGGAGACGTATCAAAGGTGAGGACTAGGAGTAGATAAATTAAGTCACATTTTTTAATTTACAAAAATAAACACTAATCAAGCATTATTTCATAATAGAGCAACCTTAAAGAACTGCCACAGACTAACAACCCTTCTCTGTTGTACAACTCTGGAGATTGCATTTGAAAGACAAACCAGAAAGTCAGCCGTGAAACTGCACTCAGCATTACATGGATATAAATGCCTCTGAAGGCAGTCTATGGCTGAAAAGATACTTCTAAAAAGAATAACTTAATCAACTGAACCCAACGTTTCTCATAAGTTTGCAACAACACAACACTCCATTAAAAAAAAAGATGTTGCTTGTGGTAAGTCACCAGCTTGCAAGCTATGGTAGAAATGCAAAATCTAAATCACAGAAGCGGCAGCAAAGTTTTACAGACAATAGCAGACAAGTATATTTTGTGCATGAGCTAAAATGTTGCCCCCCCAATTTCCCTCTAGATGTTTAGCAAGTTTGGAAATGGTTAGGTTTTTTTTTTCCATGCACGTGAATGTCCTCAATATATTGTTAAGCCTAGAAATAAGCTAAGATGCTCTGGAAAAAGAAGAGTAGCTCGGCTTGGCTGCGCTTCCAGCATCTATACTAGGGAACTGAAAACTAGCGCTGACCCTCTCTGCCAAACAACCTCTTTTCCCATCCCTTAGCCTAAAACCCTACTGGAAGGAGGGCAGCAACTGACAGCAACGGAACAAAAATATTAAGCTCCCTATAAATGAGTTCAATGGGAACTGGAGGTTCACCTGTAGACCTGCAGTGCGTTCACCTTGAGCCCAGATAAGCTGTACTGACTCAAAGGAAGTTATATTTGATACTGACACACAAGTGCTTGATGCCTAATTGTTTTTTTGCATTGCTGTAGCTAAGGATCAAATTTGATTAAGTAGTAGTTGATTTCAGAATAGGAGTTCAGCTCCTCTTCCTAGGTGAGTTATTAAACAGACAAAATAATCAACATTTTTAAGATCTACAGTTCTCTGGCCAAAAGCTTTCAGTCTGCTTCTTTTGAGTATGGTTTCTAAGTAAAGCATAGGTTTGTGTGCTGGATGAAAGTGATGATACACGCCAACACTAGGAATGCTCTTGCTGGCTCGACCAAGAAGCTGTAGTCTGACAAACAAAAGTCAAATGTCAGTTATTTCAGCAACTCCTTACTACAAGCCTGTTTTGTGTAGCACTTCCGTTGTCTCCACATAGGGTACTGGATGTGCTTTGGTTTAGGGTAAGCCAATTGCTTTTCGGGATGAAAAGGGAGCAGTCTTTGTCAGCATAGCATACTGACACTTCTCCTAAGGCAAACATAACACGTACCTGAAACTTACCTAAAACCTTCTCCATGACTAGCACTTCAAGTGTACTGGTTGCAGGCAACTTTGCCATAGAGCTTCTCCCTCACCCCCCCAACAACCTTGCTGCTGCTGTTTGGCTGCTTTCAAAGTGCCAATCCCTAGTTAGGAAGCTGGGCCAGGCAACTGGAGAAGAAACAGATGGGACCAATGTCGCTTCTCATCTAAAACCTGCAGGGAACTGAACTTGTTGGCTGGTTGGTTGGTTTGGTTTTGTTTGTGTGTTTTTTTTTTCCTCTCTCATAAAAGTAAAAACTAAGTCTGAATTATACTGTGCTACCTGTGTTATAGAGAGTAATGAAGGGGGGGGCAGCTCTTCTCCTGTTTTGAAAAACCCAATTAAGTGTACAAATTTAAAGAATCTTGTTCAATTAAAACCCAAACAAATATTAAACATAAGCACTGCTTCTGCAGTTGTTCAAACAATTTGCCTTATATTTGAACAGGTTACCCTGTGGCTAAATAAAAATTCTGAAGTTTTATGCTGCCCTTGTACTTCTTCCATTGAACAGGTTTGTTGTAAAATAAGAATTTATTAAAAACTTACTAAAAGGAAAAATCTAATGTGGATCATGCACAGTGTATTAATCAGTTACTACTTTTTAGTCTCACTTTTATCATGACATGTGCTGAAGCTTTGTATGAGCAATAAGTTATATAAATTAGGCGAAATCTTGTCTTTTATCTGTAAAATGAGTTCAAATAAAAATAATTACCAATTCAGTAAGTGCTTTAATCCATTCCCTATTTAAGTTAGATCTATGGCAATTAATCTGTCACTAAGGATTTTTGTAGAATACCAATTTTCTTTCCTGTAGTACAAAAGCCACTAAACTAGAGTTTTAAGATGCATTAGCTTGCTGGTGCCCTATTCAGTAACAAGTGCTTGACAAGTGACCCCTGATACTCTGTTTGTAAAGTGTGCAATTGAAGCTTGTTGACTTTCACAGTCTTTAGCTTTTTCTCAGGCTCAAATCACTGCTTGTTACTAATCCTGACAGAGATGTGCTCTCTGATGCATCTTCTTTCTTGAGGTTCATAAATGATTCTCTAGTTATCTGAAGAATTTCTCTCAAGCCTTTGTTTTCTTGCTATAACCAGAGAAAGAAGGCATATAATAGAACTCCAGAAAGAAGTCAAGACAGCTACATTAATAACCTCCCCTCTTCTCCACTCCAAACACAAGCACAAGGATTAAAAATACTTATTTGCTGTCAGGAAGTGCTATGTTATCTTCTAATATTAAAAACATTAGGTTTCTGACTCTTGCTCCTGCTTGGGCATTAAGCATCATGAAAAGAAAAAAAAAATCAATACAAAGATGGGTAAGAAAATGCTGCATTTCAAAAGAATCTGTTCTTTCTGTGCACCCTGTCCCCTAATGAACTGCTTTGCTAGTACTTATTCAGAGCACAGTAGTGTTGAGCCTCCAATGATAAGCAACTAAGAATCAACACCTACCCCCCCAAATTATTAAAA
>JANIJG010024716.1:0-42738 GCA_024611175.1 Megaceryle torquata
ATATGGAGGGCTTTAAGACTTAAAAAAAAAAAAAAAAAAAAAAAATAAAGTACTGTTTTGATAGCTTTAAAAAGATTCACTTAAACTGGCAGTGAACCTGGAGCAAATCCTCTCTTGTTGATTACACTGGCATTTATGTCACTGTTTTTTAACAGCATACAAAAACGTATGTGAACTCATACACTGGAATGGATGCAGACAGATTTCTAGCCATTCCTCTACTAATACCAGAGGTAGCAAGATTGTCAGAAAACAAGTATTTATTCTAAACATGACACATAGAGAGCATTTGATATTAATCCAGAGTGGTTTAATTGGTTTTTCATATGCATTGCTTAAAAGATTTTCAGCACAAATGAGCTATTCTTAAATCCCAAATGCACCAAAAGATAACTGATGTACGCAGATAAATATTAATGCGTGAGTAGAAGGAAAGCATTTTGATGTCTTACCCATTTAAGAAATAGTTTATAGCTGATGCATAATATTGCTTTTATTTTGCACAGATTTTATTATCATTTTCTAAAATTTGCTTTTAATTATCTTTCTATATGAAGCAAATGCTTTCTCTTTCTCACTGAAAGCATCAAAGCAAAAATGTAAAATTTTCTTCCCATTCCTTTATGGCTTCTAAAAGAGTTAATGGCAAAATCTTTATACTATTATGCGTACTACACATATTATAAGCTGCCTGCATCATTCTGTGTGGCATGGGCAGCCATCTGTAATGCAGTTATGTATCTTCAAAGTAAAGTCAATCAATTTATCTTACAGATTACTTCTAGGCAAAATAAGTAACTGCACCACATTAAAAATCATAAATCATCCCTTCTTATTACTGCAGGTAAAAAAAAAAGAGACACAAATTTCAAAATTGTCATGGTTATTTCTAAGAAGCTCTTCAGTGTATTCATAAACATGGCATAAAAATCAATTTTCAGTTTGATATTGGGGATCAGCTATGAAATATTAATCGTCTAAGATGAAAGACATTCTGCACATTATGTAAATGAATATGAAAAACATCCTGTTTCAGTTTAGATTTTTCTCAAAATGCAGGAGCAAAACAAGTAGATTTTAAACTGATCTGTTCAGTTATTAATTTTGGCAAATCCATCAGCTGTAGAAAGATGTGAATTTTCTACTGCGTGGCATACTCTAAAAATTATTAAAGTATGAAACTAGATTACAAAAAATATTTCCGCAGTTCTGCATTACAAAATGTTTAAAAGTTTTTTCATGATTCCTAGGAGACACATAACAGCATTAGAAATTAATTTTGTTAGAAGGAAGACAACAGTTCAGTAGGATACTGAATAAATGTACATACTAAGCAGAAAGTTATACTAAACAGTTACATACTAAACAGAAAGTGCATGGAAGTTAACATTCATGGAATAATTATAAATATATTTTCCCAGAAGGCATTTACACTTGCATTTGTACCTGCTAAACAACAGTTTTTAAACTTTCTATTCCTGAGGCAACTGCATAGGATAGAATCTCATTTAGATTACAACTGTTTGCAATTTTCTGAAAACAAAACATATGAAAAAAAACTCCACAAAACCAACCAACCAAAAAAACCAAATGAACAAAACCACAAACAAACAAATAAACAAACAACAACAACAAACTGAAAAACAACCAAACTCAAACATTTTTTTTGTCTGGAAAAAGCAAAGTTACTTACTTGCAACCAGTCTTTGATATATGTTCTCTAGCTATATATAAGGCCTGCACCTGGGTGATTTCCTGCTGTAACAATACTTAGTGGAATAAGAATAAAGCTGGTGTGCCTTTCATACATTAAAAAAGGCTGGAGGACATTTGCACCTCCAACCTCCTCTCAGACACAGAATTCTTGTGCCTTCCATAGACTCTTTGAATAAGACATGTCAGAGGGAGGGTACCTATAGATGGGCAGGCAGGGTACATCTAGGTGGGCAGGTGGGTATAGGAACTGATAGTCATGGGGCCACAGTGCATATGGGAGATAACTGATGGGCTGGGCACATCATCCCAGAGGAGCACAGAGGCAAGCACTGCTTCAGGGACCATGATCACAGCACAGCCTGGAGGCTCAGGGTGGACAAAATCAAACATTTTGATTTCAGTCAGCAATCAGAAAGAAAACAGTTGTATTCAGAAATACCAAAACCAGTTCTTGATAGTAAAACAGTAGCTTTTAAATCCAAATTTCTGCTCTGATGATATTACAGATTTTTAATCTGGTTTAGTACTAGAACCACATGGTTAGTATTTGAATCTTCTCCTGGGTATATCTTACTAATAATTTCTCTTTACTACCTATTTAAAACCCTTTGCTTCCACATTATCAATGCCTCTTCAAAGAGAAACATCACAATCCAGACTGTAACACGAGGAGCTGAGAAAAAAATCTAAGTAACTGTGCAAAGGCTTTGTTTTGGGTGCAAAAAAGGAGCGATTTAAGCTACTTCTTTGCTTTCAGGAACGCTTCAGTGATGAGAAGGTAAAAGAAGGAATTTCTGTGTGGGGTAAGTCAGATCCTACTGCAGAGCCTAGTGGCAGGCAAATTCTGACAGTGAGAAAATAGCTACTCCTTAAGGAGTCTTGCATTTCCAGAATAATCTCATGTAGGGAATATTCTAGATAATTGTTTGCTCTGACTTTAGCATCTTAATTTCAAGTTGACCATCAGTGCATTGCCTGTATACAACACTTTAATGTACTGGTGATTTTTGCTGAAAGAAACTGTATTTCCAGTCCTGCATTGCTTGAGCCATCCTGGTGGTAAGCAAGACTCCTTTATTTTCATTGCATTCCCTAGGAGCTGAGAGATTTAGCTTCCATGGGGATAACTGCAATTACTTTGAACATCCAGATGTCAGGAAAAGAGAAATTAGTTAAAAGGTGCAGAAGTGCAGTTTACATTGTATTAAGTACATATATGTATCATTTTTCTTTAGGGGTT
Source organism: Megaceryle torquata (assembly GCA_024611175.1). Taxonomy (NCBI): domain Eukaryota; kingdom Metazoa; phylum Chordata; class Aves; order Coraciiformes; family Cerylidae; genus Megaceryle; species Megaceryle torquata. The sequence goes on from JANIJG010024716.1 coordinate 2,957, forward strand.
ATTTGTTTATATACTACCTACCAAACCGGAAATTTCCCCCTTAATGCTGATGGGATAAGTATGTAATTTATGCTGCTTTATTTAAATGGTGTTCTAAAATGTCATTGCTTGGGAATTATATCCTTTCTCTTGCCTAGAAAGTGAGTGTGGTTTTGTTGTTAAAAATTCATTTGTCTAGAGATCTTAATGAAACACACTTTAGAATAATCAAAATAAACTTTTTCTAAATAAACAGCATGTATTCAGAGTTATCGACACTTACATGCTCATTCAAACATTGTCTTCTTTATTTTGCATAGACAATACCACTATCAGTAACAACATCCTAGAACTCCAGTATAAAGTATAGGCAAAGCTTTAGGGACATTTTATTGTGGAATTGTAAGACAATGTCATCTTTCTAGATAGGTAGCAAGTGGGACCGGTTCTTTTAGAAGGTACAGCCATAATGTGTCCTTCTATTACAGCTATAATATAGCTATATATTAATAGCTGTAAGCTATTAAAATTTTTTTTATGTCCCTTCTCTTGTCAGTTTAGATCCTGAGATGTATCTTTGGGATGCACTGCAATTTTTGATTCTTGTGGAAGGAAGACTGACTAGAATGAGGCATAAAAATTAGATAAATATTCTGATCACATTACTTTCTTGTATTGTAATATTGGCTTTTGTCTTCAGAATACTTGAATAAAGCTCGTTGTACATTCTCATAATAATTTTCCCCTAAAACTGGTAAAACTGATGAAGATGACTGAATCTTTAACAATATAAATAAGTTCTCTAAAATGGCAACATTAATATATTAAGAAACTTTAAAGTTTGCTTAAGTGAGCATAACAAGCACATTTTTAAAGCCACATTTATGGAACAAGTGCTGTAAAATGAACAACCAAAATGATCATTCTATGTGAGATCATTTTTCTTAGTGTCATTATAATGCTCTGAGATAACCGACTCTAACAGTTTAATCTTACAAATCAGACATATTCTGGCTACTGTGATGGAAATCTTCAGCCACCCTCCAGAACAGCTTAGAATGGCCAGAATAACAGCAATTGTGAAATATTGTTCCTTAAACATGATTAGGTGGCAGATTTTTGTGGGAGCTTTTTAGAATTCTCACACACAATTTACAGAAAGAATAAAGTAATTTTTCAGCTTCTGACATCACAGAATTATATTACTGTTCTATCTCTTAAAAATAGTTGGAAGTGTAATGTCAACTGATGGGAGAGATACTGTTATTTTTTTTTTCTTTTTTATGAAATAACTCTTCAGGACATGGGGAGTGTTTCTGAAGACCTCTCAATTTCGAGTGTCCCAAATTGTATAAAATAACTTTAAAAATTCATTGTGCCCAAGGGCCTTCTATAATACCATCATTCCGTGGATTCTGAGTAGCACCACACATTGAAAAAAGATGGATTTCATGGACCATCACAAGAAAATGTAAGACGGAGCAATTACTCCACGTGTAGCCCTCAAATCAGCTCCACGGGTGCTTCCAGTCTTGGCCCAAGTCTATCAGTGAGCCAAGTACATGTGTTTTTACAGAAGCTTATAATGTGTTTCCAGAGAAATTCGAGCAAATGTGAAGTTTCCTAACTAAGTTGAGTTGTTGCTCTCTGAACTTCCAATTCTGAGAAAGTATTGTACTTAAATGGAAAAACAAACACATTCCACACGCTGTAGACCCTTCTTCCATGTGCATAGACATATGGTATAGGAAGTTTTTACAGGCTAAGAGGTAGAATGTGGGACTTTAATACTAATGCTAAGTAATATTTGCTATCTCTTTTCTGACTAAAGGACTCTTTCAAAAATCCTTTCGCCTATTATTTGGTAAAAATCATTAAAACCAGCCAGTTTGTTTTGGCTGAGTTTGAGACAGTTTCAATCCATTTAGAGATATTTTTCAGAGGTTTCATTATCCAAACTTGTATGCATCTTTTGGGCTCCGAAAATGTTGGCATAAGCACAGTGTTCTTAGTTTCAAAAGTACTAAAACATCTTTCTGTTTCACCAGGGTTTTATTTCTCTCATTACAACATACAAAAAGAAGCAAGAGCTCCTCATTCTGCTGCCAATTTTTTTTTCTCATAAAAATAACAAGAATCAAACTGAAACAAACAATACAAAATAGGTTATTTTTATTCTACCTAGCATATGTTCATATAATTAAAAAAAAGAGTTACAAGACAACTGACTTCTAAAAAATCTGTCAAGTGCCAAAGGTTAATTCCTATTTCAAGATATTCATGAAGGCATATCAAATGAGCTGCTGTTATTATTATAGGTGATGATAAGCACAGCAGAAATATTAAAGACAATCATGAAAGGGCACTTAAAATAGTTTGATCTTTTATTTTGTTAGAACATCATCTGTTCATAAATGATGGGACATGTCTCACAGGATAGGAAAAATGTTCACAGAATCACAATGAAAGACTAATGAGAAATGTGCTTAAAAATAGTTTCTATGAAGATGAGGATTAAATTAACTAAGAATAAATAATACCTGTGTCATTAAAATTTTTACAAAAATCCATGGCTTGTTATAAGAAATGGCACTACCAAATTTACTGGGTTACAAGGTTACATAGCTTTGTTATAGATTTTGGGAATTCTGGACTCCTCATAGTTATACCATTCAGATTGATCAATTGATTTATCTACTTATCTTCACAAACTTCGTTGCTGCACAAGAGTTCTTCATGTCTTATTGTCTTGTGAAGTGCTTCATTATCTCTTCCCATTTATAATACAGCCCTGCTCTGTATTTTCCATTTTCTGCTGTAATCATGCTACTTTGAAAAATTGAATTCAGAATTCATGGATTTATATGATATGTCTAATATTTGCAGTGTTGAAATATGTTTCTTCATGTTTAGTCAGTATCCAGATGTGGATTTCAGAGCCTTTCTTTAAGTATAAGGATTTTTTGTCTTATTGTCTTTCATGAAGATAGGTAATATTTCACTAAGTAGATGACTTTTGATAGATGTTTGGTTGAATTATCTATTTAAGACTGACTTAGTGGGTACAAAGTAGTGTTTCTAACCAGATGAACTTGAGTTAATTTGCCAATAATGTGCTATTAAGTCCTATTTCCATCAGTAATGGTACAAAATTTAGTTTTAATTAGATTTTATATCTTGAACAGAATGCACATTTGTAGAGTTTTCAGAAAGAATAATATCAAAGAAAGTGGGCATTGTTAGAATGAATTCATCACAGTATTTCAGGAAATATTTAGTCAGAATTCAATAAAATATTTATGTTAATGGATTTGCCTATATTGTTCTGAAAATTGTCCAATCTAGTTTTACTATTGAGCAATTTATTAAAAATTCCTGTTTCAACTAGACCTGATACACAGCAATACTTTTCACAAGAATGACTGTCCCCCCTGATAGATACCATTCCCAACAGCAATAGACATGTAGCAAAGGGTAGATAGTTTTCCCCAAAACACACTAACTTGTAGTCATCTGTGATTCAACAGATCTATAATTAATAGTCCTTAAATTGTCCTTTCAGGTTTAGATGGCATTCAGTTTGATGGATTTATTCCATGTATGAATCAGAGTACTTGCATTCTGAAGCAACATATATTTTTGACATCCACACATTGTCTTGAAGAAATTAATTCCATCATTTTGATACTTGCCATTGTCCATTTTGCACATTGATAGCTGAAAATATTATCTTTTTTGCTCTTTGTTCCCATATTATGAAAAACAAAACCTAACTTTTTTCTGTTCATGCTTTCTGTGGCCTCTGAGTTTTCACAGATCTTTCTCATATCCTTGCCCCAGCTTTCTCTTTTCTTGGCTGAAGACAACTACCTTATTGAATCACTCCTTTCATGTCAGCTTTCCAGATCCTTTGTCACTCTCATCTCCTTTCTCTGAACCCTTTTAAATTCTGCCTCAGCATTTCTGGGCTGCAGAGAAGAGAACATTACCCTGTAGTCAAGACAGGGCTGCACTGTGGACTCAGAGTCACATAAAGAAACTATTTATTTTTCATTCTGTGCCTTTCCCTGTAACTCCTGTTATTTGGGCTGCTTCCATGGCTGGTGCTGAACTATTCATAGAAATATGAAATATAACTCCAAAATCTATTTCCTCAATAGTAGTCTCTAATTCAGAGCCCAGATATGCATGTGTGTGTGCATGCATGTGTAGGTAGCTAGTTTAGTTATTTAGGATTTTTTTTCTCTGTACATTGTTATGCATCCATTGTCATTGATTTTCCTAACTCATTCCCATTATCACACAAAAACACTAATTTACTGAACTGTCAAGTAAACGGATTTTTTTAAAGGAACTTATTTTAAATTTAAAATAGTTCAAATTTAATCTCTTGTGTTCTTACTTTATGCAGCACTAAGTGACTTTTGCCAATTTTTTTTCCAAAATACTTTTGTCTCGAGGAGTGAAAATGTGAAAAAATTAGACATAACCTATGTACAACATTTACTAAGAAAAAACATTGTGAAAGAAAAATTATCTAAACCCTGCTTTTTTAATTTGAAAATTAAGAAATTGTTAGTACAGTTTAAGCAATTTCTTTAAACACAGTCTTTCACATTTAGTCTAGTAAAACTCTGTTATCTTCTTGCAGTGCCTTTTTTTTTTTTCTGCTTTGAGTCACCACATGACTATAATAATAATTGAATTGTTTCTGGATTATGATAATATGTAATTTTTCTGTCTGCTTAACCACTGTGGATTCAAAGCTTTGCTTTACATTTTTTTTTCAGTGTTCCTGTGTGATTTCAGTAGGTTACTTTCTCTTAGTTCCTCTTCTGTTTATTTGGGTTAATAAGTCAATAAAGGTAAATTGAGAGAAAAGGTATGCTCATGTGATAATGGGAACAGGAGTCATGTATGTCACAAAAGGTAGTGAAAGCAATAGAGGACATTCCTTAATATTGTAGTTTCAGATTCATTAGTGAAGCTCCAAAGTTCATTACATCTACCTGAAAAACAGGTCTCAAAAAGAGAGACACCATGACAGTGAAAATTATGGTGTTATTCCACAACATAATGAGTATCTGCAGCAGTTAATACATGTTCAGGTATATAAATCTTCAGGCAGTGAAGTTAATGTTGATTTTTGTCTTCAGTTGTTTTGTTTTGTTTTTATTTCTTCCATTTCAATTTCTTATTCCTAGAACCTAATATATGCAATTACTTTTTAGGCCTTTTGATTAAGAGTTCTGATTTCTTGGCTGTACGCTTAGCACAGAAGGAAGGGGCATACATGGCTACACCTTTACACACAACTGATGCTACCAAACCATTTGAAGAAAACCTTATGTTTTCTTGTGAAAAATTTGTAGAGAACTTCCATACTAATAAAATGTCTTTAGGGACCTCACAGAGTACATGGAAAAAAAAATAACTTATGATGGATATCAGAGAAAATTATTACTGTGACAAAGTCTTTACCCCATTGTAAGGTAAATTTACAGATACAGCTGTATATCACAGTATATTATTTAAATCCTAAAAGATAGAAGATGTTCAGTGAAGTGGACCACAAGGGAGTCTATCTGTGGCACAGCTGGGATGAGGAACTCTGTGTGCTGAACAAGGGCAGAGTGTAGACTGAAGTATGCCAGGATCAAGAGTCTCATGTTTTGCTTCTGGTATTCATCCTGATATAAGGCCATAAACCAGCAGTGTCGCAGACCAGCCATGCCATGAACTGGAATAGAGAGTCTCTCGTAGGGGTACAAATTTGGGATCATTAAAGTGTGGAAAATGTCATGCGCTTAGGTTAGAAAATTTGCATGTTCGTCTGGATTAGCTAAGGTCTTCATCATGAATGCTGAAACAACTGAAACAAGGGAGATTTATGAGGTCCAAACTGTTACCCAGAGACACGTGGAATTATTCTGAGGTGTTGCTCTCCAGTAATGTGGGTATTTTGTAGGTAGCTTGAAAAGCCAGAGTCTAGCTGGTGGTCTGGCAAATTTTATTAATCTCAGCAGTTTTCTAAAGCTCATTAGTGGAACCTCAGTGACCTTCATGAAACTGGAGTGTTTCAACCATTCCTAACTTGGCCTTGTATGTTCATGTTGATGTTATCTGTTTAATCTCACACATTTTACCTTGCTGTAATCTTTAAGACAGACTTCATTTGAAGTGTAGCTAAATATTTGCTTTATAGGTAGGATGTGGCAAGAATAGGTTACAAGCAGCTGTAATTAATATTTTCTTTTAAAATCAGCGTGTTATAAGTAACTTGGATCTGTTTTTCAAAGAAACCAATGAGTATTTTCTCTTGGCCATGTTCCAGAAGAATACATCTGACACTCAGTTTTTATTAAATGATAAAGAATGTCCAAAATTCAGTTTAGAATAGAAACCTTAGGGTAATCACCTTGAACAGGTTGCTGCTGAATGTAATCCTAGTGTGGATTTTGTTATAATATGAAATTAGTAGAATAAATACAGATGCAGAGGAAAGATTGAAGGAGAGTTTAGAGATAATGTCTGGGCAAAAATATTTGAAAATTTAGGCAAAGGAGATAAACAAACAAACAAACAAACAAACCAAAAAACCCACAACATAAATTCTGAAGTATTTTTTATCATGTTTTACAAATTATTTATGGCAAAGATGGAGTACATGCAGAAAAAAAGTGAAAGAGTCTGGCATGTATAATATGTGGTGCGAATAGTGCAATGGCACATACTAATTGGATTATTATCCTTCACATATTATAGTGTATTTTTTTTATATACTGTGAAAAACTGCCACTTACAGAAAATTTTTTTTTTTTCTTCAGTATCATATACAATATCTTTTCTATTGGTAAATAGAAAAAAATCTTTATTATTTAAAATTTATTATTAGAGGAGGTGAGTGTCAAGTACAGGATGCCTGAGACTCAGTCTCTCATCCAAATAAAGTACAATAAAGAATTCAACTCATCTCTCAGATGCCAGGAGGTTGCTTACCAATTTGGGCATAGCATCTCACCTTCCAACTCTTCCCCTCCTTCTCTTTTTAAAAAATTATTGTCCAAATAGAACATACAGCAAAGGTATGAAAACTGCAAAAATATGTGGACAGGCTGAAGACAGTCAAGAAAAGGGGCGCAAAGATGATCAAAGGACTGGGAAGCTGCCATATAAAGAAAGTCTGAGAGAATTGGGTTTCTTCAGCCTAGAGAAAAGAAGGTTTAGGGGATACCTTCTCACCATGTTCCAGTATTTAAAGAGTGGCTACCAAGAAGATAGAGACTTCCTTTATACTGGAGTGACATGGAAAAAATGAGGGATAATGGGTACAAGTTACTCCCTGGAACATTCCAGTTGGAGGAAAATTTTTCACATAAAGGACAATCAGGCATTGGAATAATCTTATGAGAGAAGTGGTAGATTCCCCAACATTGGACACTTTTAAGGTTCATTTGGGCAGGGTGCTGGGCCATCTTGTCTAGACTGTGTTTTTGCCCAAAAAGGACCAGGTGATTCTTGAGGTCCCTTCCAACCTGGTATTTTATGATTACTTAATATAATTCTATGAAATGTAGCCTGAGTTTAAGATTCAGAACAGCATGTGAAAAGACATTGCATAATATTTAAGAAGACTGTTTGGAAAAAAAATTTTGGTTGGAAGGCAGAAACAAGTATTTCCTAACACCAAAATCTCAGAGTTTATCAAAAACTCTAATCATGATTCTCTAAAACATTTCTAAAGAAAATGATTCCAGTATTAAATGCTTTAGTAAGTACCTCACTAAAAAATCTAATTATGTCATCAGTCAAAGGCAAAGTCAAAAAATTGAAGATATTTTTGAGTGAAAATGCAAACCACTGAGGTGAACTCTCAAGGGGGATGAAGGAGTAAGCCTCCCTTTGTTCATCAGATCAAGACTGAATGTGATTTTGAATATGAGTCAGCCAAACACAGGGAATGAAAAAAAAAAAAAAAAAAAACCCCAAAAAAACAAAATCCACAACCAAACAAAAAAACCCAAAAAAAACCATCAAGAGATTTTACACATAAGCTTTTGGGTGAAATGTAAAGTCTCTTCGCAAACAGGAGGATGGCCTGGATTTTCCAATGATCCCTTTTGACCTAAGTGCTATGAAAGAAAAACAAAACAAAAACAAAGTATGAATCAGATCACTTCTAAGTAATGGCTCCTCAAATGGAATGCTTTCTTAATCTATTTCTGTAATGCTGTCAAATCAGCCTGTCATATTTTCCTGGTACAGTTTGTCCTTTATTTACTTTTTACTCTTCTGGAAGTTTTTGATGTTAAATTATACGTCCATTTGCATTAATGGAAGTATTTTCCTGAGGAAAGAAATGTGATCAACTGGACACTATCTGTCACACTGGCTGTCATCTGTTTTTCAGTTTGATTTACTTCTCTTCAGCCAGCAGGGCTGTTCCAAGAATTTGTGTTATTATCAGTCATTTGAAAAGGTTATTACTTTACTGTGTAACTACTTAATTTGCATACAATCTGGACTGACCAGCTGATATATCTAACTGTCTGGGTAGTCCCTTCTTGTTCTTTGACAAATAACCCACCTCTCAAAAAAGGTTTTTCCAGGGAAGCAACAATAAAAGGAAGGTAAGACTCTGACAGCTGCAAATATGTACTGAAAACTATCACAGAGAAATATGTATTCCCTTTTTGTGCCTCTTCCCTCCATGGTCTGTAGTTTATGTAACACTGGCGGACAGTGGTCTGCAGAGATGATTGAACAGCTGCAGGGAAGCCAAATAGGATTTTCATTAAAACAAACAAAACCAGACAAACAAAAGAAAAGAAAACAAACAAACAAAAAATGAAACAAATAAAAAACCCCCACAATGACAACAGAATAATTTCCTTTATTTTTTTAAGTTTCCTTAAGACACATCTGGTTTATGACAGATTTTTAGATGAAGAAAAAAACCAAGTAATTCCATTTCATTGATACCGTACTTTTGTTTTGGGAAAAAAAAATATTGGACTTTCAATAGCCAACTCAAGCCTTCTCAACAGCATGGAGGGATAAATCCTCACCCACAAGAAAGCAAATAACAGAGGAAAGGACTGACTGGAGTAGGAGAGCTCTGGTGAATTGATCTCATTGTTCCTTGGAAGATGGGAAGGAAACCTTCATGGGATGGCTTTTCCTGAAACTCCTTCCCCTTTATGCTTGGCCATAGTTTCTCCCCACCCCTTAGTCTTCACTCACCACTTCCAGCAGCAGTGGCAGGCACCAGACAGATTTTCCATAGCCTTTTTTCTCACCTGACTTTTTCTTGCACCCAGGACCTCTGCATGAGTACTGCAATATACAGGTCCTCTGGTCCTTGTGATTCTGGTACTCTCCACACTTCTGAAGGAGAAAATTAGACACCTTAGACCAAAGAAGTTAGAAGCCATGATCCTCCTATGCCTCAGTAGCATAAACAGAGCAGTGGTAAAGTCGTTCTGTAGCTGTGGGCTGTGTCCACTGTCCCTGCTTCATTGTGGAGACTCAGAGCTAACTCTTTGTCAGGAGGCACAGTTGTGTCATTAGAAGCTCTGTGATTAGCAAAATGTAGGACACTGTAGTTAAACTGCATTGTTTGCCAGAAAAGAAAAATTAAAAAAGAAGTATTACTCCAGTAGATAAGTCTGTGATACAGGAATTACATAGGACTTCAGTTTACAAACTTCTGTGAGTCTTATAAACTGGATTTAATTTTATCCCTCATTCAAATGTGAAAATAAAAAGCCATATGAAAATCATCCAGCACAATTTCCTTGTAATTGCCTACTCACAGTAAAATCTAAATTGTACACTTAGTTGCAGATAACCACATATTGTCATCATGAATACTTATTAATACTTAACAGTGTTTATATATCCACTACAAAAATTCTCCCCGGTTCACTACCATCAATGTCCAGTGCATCCCAATTCCAATCTAATTTATGTGGACTGGAAGGCTCCTCCCAGGATGAACTATGTTCCCAGCTATGACAGGAAACAACAAGCTGTGTAAACAAATGGATATTTTGGAAAATAAGATATCCCACTCTGTATCTAGTAATTGTTAAAGCAAATAAGTACTTTGACCAATAATAGGCAAAATTAATACAGATGATGGATTTATGGAAAAGTTGATTAAAGATACATTTTTAGTGTCTGAAAACAAGGAAAACATGTATTTGCCAAATTCCCATAGATTTTTTTAAGAGATATACACTTCTTCCTTGTATTGAATATTTTGCCTTCTGCAGAGATTTAATGATTGCAGTGTTAAGATGTTCCAAGTGCAAAATTTGTGATTGCTTTGGCAAGTCTGTTTGATGCAGGATTAATGTGAATTGAATCTGTATTTACATAGCTAGAAGATGTATCATATAATTTCAAAAGAAAAGATATCACAATTATGCAAAAATCATATTAGATTGTATTCACAGATATTCTGCTACTTTTTTTTTTCCTTATTTCTCTGTTTAGATGATAGTTCATGAAGCCAAGAAACAATTCTATACATTTGAAAAGACCTGAAGCTCAGATTCCTTTTATCAAGGAGCAGCATCCACTCTTGAATTTCAGCCTTGCAGGAAAAGAAGATACCTACCTGTATATTTGACCAAGTGGTCTACTCTTGTCATCTATTGTAGGAGAGGAAGCAATGAGATCCTTTTTACACTTAAGCAGGTAGTACAGATGACACATAAAACTGAAATTCTGTTTCAAAGAAAAGTTGCAGATTTGTTTCTGTTTAACCACTTGGACATAGGTTCACACAATGAACGATGTGCACAGATCCATTCACAAAACCAGGGTCTTTCTCAGGAGTGTAACTTAAGGTCTTTAAGTACTATCTTGCTTAAGTATTTATCTTTTGAATTGATGTCTCTTCAGATTATTAAATTTCTAATTTGGTTTGACATTCTCAGATTTCATTAAAGCCTCTTTTTATCAAATTATTTGGAGCTTCAAAGTAGATTTTCTATTTTCATTAGGATTGTGTGACAAGTAACAATGTATTAGATTTCTTTTCCCTCTAGCATGCAAAAGAATTATTTTTTGTTGGTTATTCATAAGCATAGTGACTCTGGTGTGGAAATCAATATCCTTGCATCAATTGTACTGTATTAATGCTATGTATGGTATTAATTAATAACATATTAATAGTCTTAATTCAAGTATCAATATCTGAATGCATTAAGGTTGTGTTCTAGTCTATATCTTTTGTCTCTGTCCACTTCTTTAAAGATCCAGGACATTGTAGGCATAGGAATCCTAAATCCATTCCCTGGTTCCTCATGATCCTCTGGCACACAATTAAGACATGAATCATGGTTTTCAGAGGTATTTTACAAGGCCCACTTTTGCAGTTTTCCATATAGACACCTTTAGCAATTGCTCTGCTTTGAGGTGATGCTGGTGAGAAGCCATGCTGGAGCTAGAGATGGAGCAGTCTGGGCTGAACAGAGGTCACAAGCTTCTGAAGATGATATGGCACCTTTACAGGTTGAGGTAGTGTGGGAGACCTTGCTCTCTGAAAAAAACTTACAAAACACAGAAATTAGACCTGTTATGAAGTGAAAAACAAGTTTTATAAAAATTCAAAATTAGTCAATAAGAAGATTTTACTCTCAAAAGGCAGATGGCTAAGAGATTTTGAACAGATCAGCAACCAGCTTCACATTGACATTGATTTTATATGGAAAATTCATAAGTAGTATGATCCTGAATAGCACTGTCAAACCATCAGATATTAAATAGGTACAGAGTTAAAGAGATAGCTATTATTAAGCTGAAGGGAGACAAAGAAAATCCTAGCTCACATCCTTTTATGCATTGGCAGTTATCCACACAAATCTCTAACTTGACCCATGTATATGTTTTGTATGATTCAAGCTTCAATTATTTATTTCTACACAATGCCACACCTTGTAAATAGGTATATTCTCATAGAGAATAGTATTTATGACCAGCCCATACTCTTACTTAAATATATGCCACAAGTCAAAATTTTAAAAACAATATAAAATAAAACTATTTGGCATAGAGCTTTGTAATAATTTGAAGAAATAAAAAAATCAGCAGAACAGACTTACAAGGACAGGGCATATGCAGAAGTGATGCCATTTATTTACTTCTTGTTTATAACAAACAAAAAGTAGACTGCTTAATCCTATGCCCAAGGAAAAAAAAAAAAGTAAGAAAAAAAACCCTCTAAAAAAACTCTGTGAAAAAACAGTGAAGCTATTTCCCAGCTGTTTCATATAAGCATCCTCTGATAACAGAAAGATAATTTTTCTAAAGTAAATCTGTCATTTAAAAATAATAGTATATTTTTTGTCAGATGTAACAAATACATCCTGATTGCCTTTCTCCTTGGATTGGCAATATATTATTAGTGGACATGGATTCTAACCTGTGGTTTGCTAGTGGCTTTTGGCAAAAGGAGCTTAAACTGGAGATCATGCCCTGAATTTAGTTTGATTGACCAAACACTGTGATTTACCTTATTAGGAAAGATATCTGAAAGTGGAGGCCTTGCCAGCATTCCAAATGAGAGCCACTGACCAGTTTATGGAAATTACCGTACAGAATTTAAAAAGATGGGCATTTCATTTCAGATGCAAATGTCATTGTGTTATTTTAATTGCTTCTTAGAAAATAAGCTTTACAGGGGTAGCACACAGGTTCTTTTCCTCCTATATTTAATTTACACATAAAGAGACTTCTTCACACTTTCAGTAAAAAACAAATGGCACAAGAACAATATCTTTAAAATGATGTCTTGTGCTGATTCAAATTCTGTGAGATCTTAAGCTCCTTACTCATGCATTATATGTTTGAAATCTGATTGCAAGGAGCATGAGCAAAGGCCGTTTCTCTCAAAGTAAAAAACCCAAACAGTTCTCACAATGAAAAATTGAAGAATATATTCAGTCAGAAACCACCTTTTGCAAACTCCTCAACATACTGAAGTAAGGCAAGTCTTGTGTAAGGCATTTTAGAAGTAGAATTTCTTTACAGAAACTTAAATATAAATGTCACAAGCTTAAAGGTTAGCAGACTTTCTATTCAGGAAAAAAAAAAGTGAATGTATTTCTTTAAACATTAGTGCTTTTTTTGGATTTGAAAAGGGTATGAAACACAACTTGAACCACTGGATGCATGGCATCTCACTGGTTTCTGCTGGCCTTTAAGAAAGTCCTAAAATGTTTTTTACTATCCTAAAACCCTGTCACAACCAGGTTTGCTATTCAGCCCTCAGTTTAACATAGAGACGTGTTTTTGGGACACATTGCAGAGACTGCTCTGATCATCTTTTTGGGAAAACCAAAAAGGATTATTCCCCATATCACAGAGGTGCTTTCACAATACAAGGTTTCTCTGCTTCGTGTAACCCCAAGGACATAGCAGGAGAGATGATGTGGTACCTGGCCAGTTTTTGGCATGCAGCAGGTTTCAGGTATATCACATGAGTTCATCTTCCAGAAGGGGCTCAGTCTCCTTGTAAAATTAAGCTGGAAGGAGATTAAAAGGAAGACATCCCCAAAACAAGCTGGGATGCCTCATCATGCCTATGTCAGGAAAGGTGTTAGGGGACCTGTGGGAATGGAAGGCTACTATTTATGAAGCACAAACAGCTCCATAAGAAAACATGATTCCCAGTGTGAAGGTTACCACTGCATAATTCCCAGAGAATTTTAATAAATAAATGTGTGGCCTAAATAAATCACATCCTTTCACCTTGTTTTTTTCTTTCAGGTCCAGGACAATGGGGCCTGTGTGGTAGGCACAGCAGAAATTTCACTCTGCTTTTCATGCAACACTTAAAAAAATATGTCTTTTTCTCTAAAGGAAGTGTCAGATGTTGAGTATTATGAAAGGCAGTAAAGTTGTCACATTTTATAAAAAGAATTTATAAGTGATCTAGCTATTTCTAGTCAGAAAAATGAAGCAAGGGTCAATAAGTTTTACTACCTTACAGACATTGAAACAGAATTTTAAGGTCATTAGCCTCCAACATGGGAAAATTCCTGATTTTTCTTTTTTGCCATATACCTCCGCCAAAGAATAATTGATTTTCTGGAATATTACTTTTTAGCACAAATCTTACAAGGCCTTTAAGGATACCCAGGAAAGGAACAGCAAAGGAGATAGATATTTTCATCACCATACTACCTAACCTGACCTTCTGTGGGAGACAGCCTTAAGGATGAGCTGCTGTTCGTCTGCTGCTCCAGGCACCAGCAACAACACTGAGGGAGCCCAGTTCTCCTTCAGATTTTCCTGCCACCGTTCAGCTGAGGATATCTTCCTGAAATCTTCATCAGCATTGGCATTCCACCACCATATGCTTCATCAGTACCCAGACTATCACAGCCCCACCATGGGAGACCCAGAATATCCCATACTGCAACTTTAGCTCAAAATGCTAGATGTATAGATGCTCAGATATCCATATGGAGACATCTTGTGTGGAATGTCGAGAGGCTTGTTATCATAAGCAGCTTCAGTGGCTTTCTGCCCAGTCCCTTTGAGCCACAGCGCTGACCTCAACATCATTCTTGCATTCGTGCTAGCACAAGTTGTTACAACCTATCACCTCTCCATTAGGGCTTCAGAAGCTCTCAGCTCCCTTTAATGAACTGTAAAATGTCTCTGTGTAGTTATTATACCTTTTGATAGAATGGTAGGATGTATTTTAGCTTAAACATCTAGCTTTTAGGCTTACAAAATTGATGTCCCTTCCTTGTCCTGCTCCACCCTGCTCTTATTTGTTCTATTTTTTTATTTTTTTTTAAGGGAAGCTCCTGATCATGTAGGATGAAAACCAACAATATGTAAGAAAATCATGACAAGCTTTGTTTAAATCACGGCTGTATGATGCCAAAAATATTTGTTCCTGATATTTATTCCCAGTTGTCAAAATCATTGCAAATAGCAGTCCATCTGAAACACATGGATTTAGTCACTGGCAGAAAAGCAAAGCAAGAGCCCTATGAGCTGTATAAAGCACATCATACTGTCACTGGAGATTATTCACTTTCATTGCCTCAAAAATTATTTATGTTCATTGCTGCTTCAAAGAAACAAAATAAGATGCTGATAAACAGAATAACAATTATCTGACCCACTATGCAAACAATACAAGTGACTCATTTAAACTAACATTTGAGATTGGCTGTACTAGCTATTTATTTTGGCAGCACTCAACAAGAGATGAAACTGAAGTAAAACTGAATGAAGACAAATATTGATTACTCTGCCTTCCACCACCACTTGTCCTTGAATCTCACAGTTATGTAAGAAATTAAATACCTGTTGCTTCTTTGTTTCCTTCCTCTGAATCAGAAACTGAATTCTGAAATAAATTATAATAGTTAAAGATTGTGGTATATTTAGCATTGAGAAAGGACTCACCTCTAAGGTTTATTACAAAATCCATTCTCAATCAGCTTAGATGATTGAGAGCAGAAAAATACAGACAATGCCAAGTGAGTGAGTGGTCCAAAACAGACCTCCTATAGATGTGCTTGCCTCAACTTTTCAAGGAGACTCTTCTGATCAGTGCAGAGAGAACAAGAGCCATCTTCACTTTTTTTTTTTTTTGTTGTGAGAGTCTGGGCTGACAGGTTGTGGCAAGGTTGGTCTTCTTGCTAAAGCTGGGTCCAACATGTCTCAGGAGCTTGGCTTGAGCATAAGGACCCCATCAATCAAAACCTTGAGTTTTGATTCTTGGACTGAATCACACACTATCCTGCAACAGGAAACTACTTAAAAAAGGTACTTATTTATAAGCACATATATAGGCTTTATAGACTAAAATTAGATTATTTGTGTAGGTGCAGTTATGTATACATTTAAAAGCTTTGCTCCAAAGGAATATATTTAGAAACATTGGCTGTATAAGCACTGTAATAAGAGCCCCCATCTGATTGCCTTCAGAGCTTTAATATTTTGCATACAAGCCTTCAGTGTTTGCAAATAACCCAGTATGTGGTTTATATAAACGACCCAGTGAAGCTGTACTGCATGACATAGCAACTCTTTTTGTCTACACAAGAGAACAGCTGAAAAGGGTGAACCTCCACATACTTTTGCACGAACTTTTGTCATGAGTCTGGATCTCCAAGACAACAGACAACTCTGACTATAATGAAAAAAATGTTTTCTGCACTTCCTTCCTATCTGTACTGTTCTGAAGGTAATATTCTTTTAGTAAATAGAAGTATATTCTTCCACACTGAAAATACTGCCACAGAAATCAAGTAGATTTAACAGTGCCATGTATTCTTGAGTGAACAGGACCATAACAAAAGTTTAAATTCTCACTTCAATTGCCTAGTTTTCTCAATTAAGATTTAAAGCATATTGTCACAAATTGTTTTGGTTTTGTTTCATTTCTGTTGTTGTTGGTTGGTTGGTTTATGTTGGGTGTTTAGGTTGCAAGCATTCTTACATCAGTACTAAAAATTATTCTGAAGATGAAAAATTGGAAAAGAGATTAGACATACTAATCTCAATTCCCTTCTCAAGAGCAAAAATGCAACAAGACAAAAGAGAAAATTTAATTATTAATAATGTCCACATCGCACAAAAAAATCAACTGGTTTTTTTGTGTGTGTGTCAGCAAATCCTTTTTTGCTGGAGATCAATATTGTCACTTATTTTGTGTGCTTACCCTTCAGACAATGCTTTCTGCAAACTCATTTCAGCTTTCAGGTTTCTTGACTCATAAAACAAATTCAGTTACATGTGATTAATTTCTAGTGAAGTGTGACTAATCATTTCAGTCATGTATTACTGTTTTTTGAGTGAATAGGTAAGAAAGCTTACTTTAAAAAGATACAAACTGTAAAATTATTTCTGACTTAAATTTACAGACAATTTATAACTGTGTGAAAAAATTATATTCTTATGCATAACTGTGTGAATGCTCACGGTGAACAAATGATGGAACACTTCAATTATGCAGTAAATATTTCACATTTATTCACATAAATATTTTCAATTTATAATCAATGTTATTTAGCTCACTTAGTCTCCTGGGTATTACTGTTTTGCAATAAATCAATACTGTTTAAATATATAAGAATGACATCAAAAAATATTTTACACAAAAAAGCCAATAAGAAAAAAATAATTAAAAAATTACATAAGCTGGTACTTATTTTATGCATCCTTATTCTTCTATTCAAACTTCAAAGTTGCAGTGTTCCATTAATAACATTTTAAATTATATAAGAACACCCAGAGGTATTTTCTTGGTGGAATGCTCTGTCAATATGGGAGCAGTGGGGTCTGTGGATAGAGGATAAGGACCAAGTACTTGATTGTTGCTTTCCACAGAACAGAAGATAAAAACAGGAGTCAAGACCACTTGCAAGGAGATACTACAGACTTTTAAAGTTAGCATTTCAAGCTAGAACACAGCATAAAATTTAGACACAAACCCAAAAACTTTGTCAAAGCTGTAGTCACACTACCTAGTAACACTACTTTGCCTCTTCAGAGCAAGGCTGCTATTGTTTTTTAATTGTTACAGAAATAAATATGTAGCTCGAATAGCACAGGAAGATGTGCCAATGACAGAGGAAGAAAGGCACAGCCCTGAAATAGTGGGATTTTCATTACCCTCATTCTCAAGAGGAAAACCCAAATATAAAAGTAGTTGGTGACTTCCCCCTGCTGGCAATGAAAAGATCCATCTGTGTCCCAGCTCTGATTATTGTTATCCAAAATGTTATTGACAGCCTAAAGGGGCACATATGGGCTCCTGATAAATGTTCTTCTTCATGCAAAGACAAATGCCTCCGCCAGAGTGAGCCTAAGCAGACCACATTTGACTTCAGTGCTCTGGCAGTGGCAAGAGTTACTCTCATCAGTCCTCTCAGGGAAAAAAGTTAGGGTTTAAACAGGGACAAACACATCCTAAGAGTAAATATGGTCATGACAATAACATCAGCAGCAGGCTTTGCTTTACTCAGTGATGGGATGATATTTTGTGAACTACTGAATGAGGATGGACTTCCCCAAAAGAAAACAAGGAAGAGTATCTTTGCACACTTGAAAATACAATGAAGAATGTTCCAAATTAGGACTATGGGGAGAGGGAGCAAATTCCTCCAGATAAGTATAACCAGAACAGAAGCTTAAAAGATAGTGGGACAAAGTTTTACACAACAGATTTAAAAGAGAAAGAAACTGCGTCAGCTGCTAATCAGAGATGCTTTTATTCCAATGCAAGAGACATGGGAAGTAAACTTCAGAAGAAAGTCCTAATACATAGCCCAAAAAAGGTTTTAATTGGTAGAGAAAATTTGAAGTGTTATTTATTTTTATGCCAGGAATAGTAATATGAAAGAAACAACCTAAATTCCTTTAAACATGCTTGTTGGCTACTAACACATTAAGAAGTAATAGTCTCAAGCTGCAACAAGAAAAAGAACATTTGAAAGTGTAACAAAAAACCTGGGCATGCTGTGGGTTCGTCAGCATCAGGAATGTTTAGAAACATTTCCAATATCTGTCAGGAATAGCAAAGACAAAACTTATGGTGTCAGAGGCAACAAGTAATAAGACAATAAGACTCCTGAGGTCTCTTCCAACAGATAGTTCTATGCTTTTTTGATCTCCATGCAAACCTGAAGCGTGATTAAATCATTCAGGGAATCACCAGAAGTATTCAGAAATCAGAAATTTAATTTGGGAAAAAAGAAATCTAGCTCAGGTATTGTTTCTTCTCCTATCAGAAGGAAACCAAATTCATAAGATAAAAAGAATCACTTGATTTGTGAACTGATTACACAGTGGGTGGGGGACTTGTGTAAGACCTCATGCAGCTCAGAACAACACTCTGCTTTGTCTGGTTTGGGGCAAGGTGGCGGGGTTTTGTCATGATTAGATCATCTTACTTCATTAAATGAGCAAAGAACATCTACCTGACCCTTCAGCCTCTCATACTGTCTCTGTTTTCAGATGGAATTTTTGACCAGATATTTTATCTAGGGTCTGAAGACAGCTATTGCAGCTGCTGTTGTTTTTACCATCTAAACAGATGCAGTATAGTAATAGTTCTAGTTTCTCTCAATTCACATTTTCTGATATATAAAATTTCATTCAATAATTTCTGTTCCAGTCCAGGAGTGGCATAGTATGTCAAGTCTATTTCAATGTGTTGTGACTATAGTGTAATACGTAATGTATAGACTGAAGTGTAGTAATATGCTCTCATCCTTTGTTTAGCAGCAAAGACATTTCTTTGCAGCTCAGATTACCTTAGTAGTAAGGAGTATCAGACTTTGCCCACAGATGTTCAAAAGAAAATAGACTTTCTACAGACTAACTTCTGGAGAAGACATTGACCTCTATGGAAATGGGATAAATAGCCTCTGAGGTTTGCATGTAATGAGTACCAAGTTGTATGCTTATAACATGAGTGAAGTTAAATGATTCATATGTCTTTGACTTGCTATAAAAGCACACAAGATCAATCAATCTTCTCAATTCATTATTTTTTGATAAGTTTCATGCAGCAATTTTTATGCTGGTGGATCATTTGATTTCTGAAAATGTAATTAAACCTTCTATTTTATTTTTAATTCCTGAAATTACTTCTATGTTCTGTATAAAAAAAAATTTTTTTTTTTGAATCTGCATTGTCATACCAGTTTAGAAATGTGTTCTCAGTATGACAGTGACATATATTTCAATGTTTCTATTTCACTGGCCCCAAAGGACTTTGCAAACTATTGACGTGCTGGACACTATGGGAATTGATATAATCATGATATAGAAGAGGAACTGTGGACATTGCAGTCTTAGACTGTGGTTGCATTGTGGTATTTCACTGGCACTGAAGTGCAGCTCCATGTGGAGGAAAATGCACTCAGTTTGCTGTTTGAAACAGAAAAGGAACATCATGTGCAGCCATAACAAAAGCATCCTTCAGTACAAACAAATGTATCAACAACTATAACAAGACAGTTCTGGGTTTAGCTCGTGGAAGAACTGCTTTTTGAATCTGGATCCAAAAAAGACATTTTGTTATTGGAAATTCCAAAGAATTTGGAACCACCTGAAAATTTCCTTTTGTTTGTATGTTCACAGACAGTAAGTTCAGTAACTGGGAGTTGCTGACAGAGGGTACTCAGTTCTAGTGAGCTAGTTTAATAATCCTTTCTCCAGCTTTTTTGGAGAATCTTTCCATACCTGCCTATGTCAGTAAAGCACTCCTTGGCTCCTTGTAGGCTGTTCTGCAGCTGTGTGATATATTTTGGCATGAAGCATTCAGTATTTATGAAATTCAACCCAGGGACAAGGTATTTTGGTATAACTTACCTGCAAATACATCACAGCCATCTTCCATTCCTACCTGCAGATCTCTGTTGGTTACTGAATCAAATTAAAGTTGAGTTGCATGTGTTCAAAGATTCAGGGATTAACAGTAGGTTTAACAAGGGTCTGAGTCTAGTTTTCCTTACAGAAGTTGGAATAAAGATGAACCAGTTAAGTACTTCTGATTTAATTAGGATTGTTGTTCTATATGGTCGCATAAACATGATAAAATCTACTATATGAAATATCACATGCTTGCCATACAAAATCAAGAAAAAATATAATTCAAATTCTTAGGAATACCATATAACTATTCCAACAAAAGTATACTGATACTTTGTAAATGTAGTCAGCATGCCAACAGTTTAACAAAGACAAGAGGGATGATGAATACTTGAGATGTCTCCCTTTGAAAAAGGCTAATTCTCAAACTAAATCTGCAGACAAATTTATCTTCAAGCTACCCAATGCATATATACCTTCATGGTATACCTTAGTTTCTAATTTTTTTGCACAAAATGTGGAAGTTAACTATATCCAGCCCTACTTTCATGTTTCTCCTCAGATAGTAACTCTTTAGCATTAGATTACATACTATACTTGGCATAAACTAGGATATAGGTTTAAATACAAACTGAGCTCACAAGCTAATATAAAACCCCCAAAGTCTCTATTCTTATGTCTGTGCTACTATATTTTCTTTTTCTTTTTTTTTAATTTCAAAAACAACTTTTAACATAAGGCTTATCTTCAAAAACATTTTCTGACAACATCTCACATATGTCAGAAATATATCACCCACCAGATTCATACATCTTTCTCCTTACTGTATTTGGGTTGTACTATCCCAATTTAAGATGTGCATGATGACCGCTATTGCAGAAATACCCTTCTGTAAAAAAAATAAATATAAAAAATGTGTTAACTTTTCCTCTAAATCCCAGTGCTTATTTACCAAGAGGAAGAAGGGTCATTACTTTATTTCAGATTAGATATTTAAAATTTACATGTGTAGCACACATGCCATATGCCATACCCCACCACTCTGAGGGGAAAAAAAATTACTTATGTAGCTTAGCTATATTTTTCTGTAAGCAAATGCCTGTTGGAACTTCACAGGATAGCTTCCTGGTTTAGGATATTTTTACAGTGTTATGTTCTGTTAAGAAGAAAACTGTTCCAAGTGGAAAATTTAACTAAACCAATAATAGTTTAGAAACTAATTACCCTTTTGTATTCCTTAATATGATTAATGGAGGCACTTAAAAGCTGCTTCAGAAGATACATCTTTCAGTGTGACATGTGCTTTGACAGTCATTTGATTCTTGTCATGACTTTCTCTGTTGGACTAGGTTGAAAAACATATGCAAAGGTTTACACAATGTCCTCAGTAAGTAGAGGAGTATATATATACTTTCTTCCACAAAATTCAAAGCATATAAGTAATATGTTCCCACTGGCTTGAATTTGGCTTGGGTGCAATATGAAGACAACTCCTAAAATGAGGTTTTCATATTAAAGTGTCCTGGCTTTACGATACCATTAAAAAAGAAAACCTAAACATTGTCTTCCAGGGCCAGCATCTTCATTGCAGACAGGATGGTGGGAGACAGTGGACAAGGAGGACATTCCCCAGACTTGGGAAACTGTGCCCTAGACATGCTTTTTCCCAGCAGTAATCCCAGCAGGAGCACAAGTCTCACCCGCCAGCCTCCTCATGTGCTGTGCACTGCCATGCACAGAGATTTTGACTGACCATCTGCCTTACAGGACTTAACCTTGGATCCACGGAAAATATTGGCAACAGTCCTACAGACTCAGATTGAACAGGACTGTATCTTTAAGGAGGAATGTTACTAATCTTAATGTATTTTGCCTATCTTTACAATGAAGACTTCAGGTTCTGTAGGAGTGATTTATATATGTGCCCATGCAGTCAGCCAGCATACTTAGTGCTGAAGTCAATGAAACTAAATTGATCTAAACTAAATGACCTTCATTAATTTAATCCAGCACAGGGTATAAATCATCTATATTTAAATTAAACATATTTATATGTGACAGAGAGATTAACTTATTTTAACTTATTTTAAAACTTATTTTAAAAGTTCTTTCTGTCTTTGGAAGAATAATATTTTATACAATATTCCATCATAAATTTTAATCAAAGCAATGTCTCATTTGTTAAATGTCTGCTGTTTCATCCTCTGTTGTCATCTTCATACAGTTTTCAAAACATGTCATACTGAATTATTTTCTAAAGGAGGCACATGTCCACATGGGAATTCTTTGCCTATGCATTTCACAACCTGATTGTGAATGACATCATACCATTCCCTCAACTTTATAACAAAACTGTTTTTAATAGATTTGTCACATGCCATAGCCAAGCTGTGTGAAAAGTCGAACTTATTTCTGCCTGTGTGTAGGCCTGCTCTATCCATCACCACCCTCTGTTCTTCACCACTGCCCTCAGAACCCATAGAAAGACTTTTTTTCCAGTCCCTGGGGAGCAACAGCTCTTGCTCAATCTTCCATCCACCAACCTGAATAGTTACACAGTATAATATGAGTAACTCTGCTACTCTTGATACAATTAGTCTAGACTTTCACCCATGCAATAAAAAGAACCAACAAACTGGTCTACAGAGTTTGAGATGCTGGGTTAGATACTCATTGTCAGCCTAATATAGAGCTGTAATACAAGAAAGAACTAAGGCTCAGTTTGCTACACACCAGTTTTGGAGTAGAAGAAAACCTGATCTAAGTACTACAGTTGGTGTAAAATAAAAAGAGCTTACTGACCCATGGATAGTGAATTTAATGGATTGCAGAACTGGTTCTTAATGCCTAGTATATGCAATCTGCAAGTCCTGCTCTCACTGTGAGGCAAAATAGTTAAAAAACTTCAGTAGTTAGAGGCTCAGGTTCATACAATCCATCCTTTAGACTGCCTTCCTAGTGAAATTAAAGTGGTAATTTTGTTTTCTATTTATAAGTCGTAAATGTACAGAACATGCAAAAGGGAAAAAGGTCTATGCCTGTTCCCTCTATTTTTCCTCCGCCTTATATTTTCATGAATTTGTTCCTTAATTCTTTATATAGTAAAAGTAAAACCAAATGAGTTTCCAAACATGTTGTGTGGAGATTTTGAAACTTATATACATAGGAGTAGTGATTTATGTTTTGACCATGTGGCAAACTTATCTGAAAATGTGGGGGGGGTTGTATTAAAAGAAAGTTTGTGTTACCAAAAACAGATCTCTTCTGAAATGGGAGAAAATAAGAGTTGATGTGGGAGGGAAAACAAAAGCAAACAACAGAAGGAAATGAAAGCCTAGGAAAATAAAGCAAATTAAAACAAACCAATCAGGTTTGTTTCCAGAGCTGCAGTCTGGATTACTGCTATTACTGATCTTGAATTTCAGTTTCAAGAATGTTTTGACTGGTTAAGTGGTTTCTCTATTTCCCTCCATTAAATTGATTTTTAGAACATTCATAAGAATATTATTCTTTCTGCCTCACCCTGATTAGCTTGTGCTTCATCTCTGTCCTAGCTGTGGTGTCCTAAACTATCCTGGTGTTCAAATATCCGCATCAGTTTGAAGGTCCCAGCTCCAGGATAATACTCATTGTCTCAAACTATACCACTAGCTCACTTAACTGTGTAGTTAACAGTAAGAGAAACAGAAACTTGCCTGCATTTGAAGATAGAGGAAAATAAATACTTTGAGCAGATAAGCCAAAGAAAAAAAGAAATATTTTTTGTTTGCTTGAGAACCACTGTGAAAAGGTAAAAATATTAAATCCCTGTAAACTTGTAACATCTCTACTCTCACTATAATGAACTTGTGTAGCACATTTTCTGTAAACAAAGGGAAAGTGCCTGCAAAATACAGCACAGAACTTCTAGATATGAGTGTGAGGGTCTATTCTGCATTTTTTTTTTTTTTTGGCATTTCTTTTGTATTGATTCCTTAGCAAATAATTGCTGGAAAAAGAGTCAGTTTGTGGTTGTAATATTTGAAACTGTAAGATGCAAAATTTTAGGGTTTTTTTCCCTTCATTTGTCAATCGACTCATCTCTACCAGTATTCTGAAACCATTTCACCAAAGGTTAGAGAGGAATATGTTGCAAGTTTAGAACATCCTTGTCCATATGGTCTGGCCCAAAAAGTTAAACAACACTCCAATATTGTGGGGTTTATTGTGGATTAACACATACAAAATGAAATCTTGAGTATCATAAGAAGTTTAGAGTAAAATACTAATTGTTTTGTCTTTAAATAGGAACAGCAGTTAAATTTTCTAGAAATAACCGATATTTTCTAAGATTTAAATAAGACAATGGTGCTCTTTTCTTTCTTACTTTTATAATCTCAGAGATAACTTTTTATATTCCTTTTACCAAGAAAAGTGCTTCCTTTATGCTCAAATTAAAAGGAACTCTGTCATATGCACAGCCTTCCTTGTGTTGGGGTTTGCAAACTAAAGAAATATTTACATTTTTATATATAAACACATATTATATTATATTAATTATATTATATTATATATAATATAAACATATTTACATTCCTCAGAGAGGCTAAATTACATTATGAATGTGTCGTGGCCATTTAATATATTTATCTTCAAATTCTAGTGGCTTGGATATTGCTACTGCTGCTCTCTGTAGGCAAAATAAATGTTATCAAGGCTCAGGACTGCCACAGAGATTTACTGTTCTAGAGTGTATCTTTTGCTGTTTTCACAGAAGGAAAAAAAAAAAAAAGCATAATATATCAATGCTTGCTGCTATACCTAATGTGCAATACATTGTTCTGGCATAGTAAATATACAGAACTATACAAAGCATAATGTTCAGATACACTTATAAGAATATATCCAGGAATCAAGCACTACATTATGCAGTTCAGATGTTTGGGGTTTTTTTGCATGGGTCACAGGTATAAGAAAATGAAGTTGGAGCAGTGGGAGGAGATGTTTAGGTAAAAAGGTGAAAAAGAGGTGGGAAAAAGTAAACTAGAAGAGAGTGTGTTGCAATACAACCTGACTGTAGTTGTCATCTAGTTGTGTGCCTCAAAATATCCATCCAAAGATTTTGCTGGGCAGCAACTGAAGGTGAATATGAAGGTTTGTTTATGAAAGGATATTCCAGATTATTTTACTTTCAGGACTTCCCTCATTGTCTGGTCTTTCACATGCTGTACTCAAAGGCTTAAAATTCAAGTGCCATTTCACTGCTTCAGGTGTGGACTGGCACTTTTGCTTTGTACAGCTCTTCCTAGGACGCAGGCACCCTTTCTACACCCAAGAAGGGACCTGGGTGCAATAGGAGCTGGTGTAAAGCACCTCAGTGTTCACTTTCTCTTCCAAACAAAGAACATTCCAGAACTGCAGTCAGTTCTCTTCAATAAACTTCAACATTTTCCAGATCCATCATTCTTAATGCTGTATCTCTTAGGCCTGGAAAAACAAGTGGACACACTTAATATTAATGACAAGGCAGAAGATCAGAAGAAAGACTTCTCCCCTGCCCGCCCCCCCCCACCCCCCCAAAAAAAACCAACCCAAAACAAAACAAAACAAAAAAACCCACCATAGTAGAAAACAGACTGAGGGACATGTAAAGAAGCAGAAAGGTAGTCAACGTGTAAGTTAGCCATGAGTACTTTGGAGAAAAAGATATTTTTGTCAGTAAGAAAATAAGTTAAAATGTTTCCACAGTGGAAGAAGCTCAGGCATCTCTCCTGCTGCCTCTCAGTAATTTTATGAGTCAAAAAGAAGTGTCCAATAATAGGTTCATCAAAGACAACCCTTTTTATTTTCTCTCTTAAAAAAATAAAGTTTTGAGTGCTGCAGTTTCAACTCTTCCTTACATGGAATGAGCTACAGGGGAAAATACACGGGCAAAAGTCTATTATACAATATTCAGGAAAATGTAGGCAAAAAGAAATGATCTATTTTTAGTCAGCACCTTTAAGAACAAGAAAGCATTTCATGTAAAATCTAGGTACTGTTTAATATTGTTGAAAGATGTCTCCTGTGAAATTTGAAATATTAATTTTGAGAAAAATTCTGTTGAGAGACTGTCTTTCTAAATCTAGACTCACCTATATCATTTATCATCAGTTTTTATTGCCTTGAAAGTATGAATTCTGCTTATTGCCTTCTGAAGCCATCAGACTGTTTGCAACATCACACTTTCTTGCCATGGAGACATCAATGATGCCATGAAAAGAATCAGAACTTCTGATAGGCTGACTATAGAAAGTTCCACCCTTTAGTTTGGAAAAATACCAACATTCCAATATTAAATTATGCAAATATTTCTCAAGTAACTAACCTTTTGGAAATCGCTTGCTCTCTCCCTTTGACCCTTCATCAATTTCTCCTTCCCTACACTTTCATTCCTGCCAGCACCTTGTAAGACATCAGAATGTTACAGGGTTTAAACTGTGATTTTACCACATACTGCCCACACTTGGATGGCTCCCAAAAGCTCAGTGACAGTCTGCTGCAGCCCTGCTAAGCCCTCTCTTCTTTCACTGCTCTGATCCTGTACAATGCCAATAATATTATGTACACTCAGAAGTATCTTACTGCAATTAGTTACAGTTTGTCTTATTAGAGGCAGCCACAGCATTACAAGCACTGACAATTTAATCATGACTTTCATGGCATTTACTATCACTAAAGATTCTTGAGTGCAATGATTGCAAATGAGTGTCTATGTCATTCAGAGGTCACTGCACTTTTATGCCTTTGATTTCAAAGAATATCTGGAAGTTATGAACATGTACACTCTGAAAGGCTCAGTAGCCAAAGATTATTTCTTTAAATGTAATTCAAAGTGGGTTTCATTTTAAAAGCCTCCTGGTTTCAAGGTCATGTGTTCTAATTTTTTTTTTTTATCTTTGAGACTGAACATACTATGGTCAGATTTGTTTCAGTAGGAGGTTAGCAGCAGCACCAAAACTTACATTTAATATCTACAAGAATGTTGAATCAGACAAAAACCTACAACAACGAACACAAGGTGAGCTTAGGCCTATTGTGCAATCATTAGTCTGCATGGTCTATTGGAAAGTTAGGGAAAAGAAAGAATTAAACAAAAAAGGACTTTGATGGAATCAGAAAAAGCAAAGAACAGGAGGGATCTGATTCCACAAAGGCTTATCTGATGTTTAACTCAAAACTAAATTATTTTGAAGGTTTTATGTAAAAATAGATTACATCAACAGATAAATATTGGAAACAATAAAGAACTTGGATGATTTTTTGTACTTGTGCATCATCTATAGCTCATACTATCCCACCAAAATCATAAAGTTCAAGTGGATGTTTAGCAAAAATTTTACAGAAATATCACCACAACATGAAACAGCAGTTAGGGACAATGAAGATCAATGTAAATAGGAAAAAAAAAGTCCTAAATGTCATCATAAAAATCATCTATTCCAACCCCTTGGCAGTGAGCAGGGACATCTTGAACTAGATCAGGTTGCTCAGAGCCCCATCCAACCTGACATGGAAAGTTTCCAGGGATGGGACATCTATCACCTCTCTGAGCAACATGTGCCTGTACATCACCACCCTCACTGTAAAAAATATCTTCTTAATACCTGTTCTGAATCTAACCGTTTAAGTTTAAAATCATTACCCCTTGTCATGTTACAACAGAGCCTGATAAAATGACTACCCCCATCTTTCTTATAGTCCTGCTTTAAGCACTGAAAGGCTGCAATAAGGTCTCCCTGTAGCCTTCTGTTCTCCAGGCTGAACAATCCCATCTTTCTCAACTTGTCCTCATAGAAGAGGTGTTCCAGCCTTCTGATCATTCTTGTGGCCTTCCTCTGGAACTGCCCCAACAGGTTTATGTCCTTGTTGTGCTGATAACTCCAGAACTGGATACAGTACTCCAGGTGAGGTGTCACCAGACCAGAGTAGAGGGACAGAATCACCTCCTTTAACTTTCTGGCCACACTTCTTTTGATGCAGCCCCGGATATAGATGGCCATCTGGTCTGCGAGCACATGTTGTCAGCTCATGTCCAGCTTTTCATCCACCACCACCCCCAAGTCATTCTCTGTAGGACTACATAAAGCTGATTGTCCAGGACTTTATCCAGACAGCTTTTGAATATCTTCAGACATGGAGACATCATGATTTCTCTGGGAAATATGTCCCAGTGCTTGGCCACCATCACAGTAAGAAAGTTTTTCCAGATGTTCAGTGGGAACCTCCTTGGTTTTCAGTTTCTGCCCATTGCTTCTGGTCCTGTCACTGGGCACCACTGTAGAAAGCCTGAATCTGTCCCCTCTGCATTCTCCCATCAGCTATTTATGAGCATTGATGAGATAGCTCCTGAGCCTTCTCTTTAATCCTTCTTTCATTCTCTGTGATTAACAGACAATTTGAAATGGAAATTCCTCCTGTGTTAGACCTGGGAATGATTTGTGAAATGGGCAAAAGCAGTTGTTTCTGCTCCTTATAAAATGCACATATTTGCTTGTTACTTTTAGACACTTACTTTTAATATATGCTGATTTCTGCCTATATTGTAGATTTACAGAATGCTATTGTCAGCTGAGTTATAACCTCAAAAATGTAGGTGTCATTAATTTGTTTAATTGGAGTAAAGGTCTTGGTTCCTACATCATTTAAACATATCACAGTGATAGGGTTTCTGTCTTGGGACAGCTGCTGCTTCCCAAACAAAAAAATTATCTGTCCTACCGGGAATTTTTTGTGGTTTATGTGTGTGGGGGTGTAGCCTATAACCTTTCTAAGAAGCATTTAACTGGCATTAATTTTTTTTTAAAAACTTCTTTTTTTGAAATTTATCATTTGCAAAACAGTTAAGAAAGCTGAATATATTTACTAGAAGGTTGTACAAATTTGAAATGTTACCACATATAAATCCAGATAATTCAATGTTAAATCAAATAACCTATTAGCCATTAGGATCAGGGCTCTGATCCTAAAATATGGGACAGCACTTAACGCTTGCAAGAGTCAAAGATACCATGCACATATTTTAAAGAGCAGGAGGGTTTGGAAACAAGTAGAGTTCTGTGTATTCTGGAGATTCTACAAGAAGAAATCACAGTTCAAAGACTGCAGTTCAGTTTAGTTTCAAATTTTGCCTTTAGCACACTGGTATCTAACAGATCTGCAGCTTGCAGTGAATCCCAGGCATTACAAAATATCAAGTAAACAGAAAAATACCAGTCAAAACTGCATTGGATCACAAAAATTAAACCCATCTAGGATAGATATCTCTGCTGTTATTTCCATTCTCAATTTTCTTTGGTTTTGGTTTTGTGTTTTTTGGGGTTTTTTTGTGATTTGGTTTTGTGTGTGTGTGTGTAGTTTTGGAGTTTTTTTGGGTTTTTTTTTAATATTAAACAAAAAAAAGTTCAGAGGCCAACAAAGTTGGCGAAAGTTCTATTTGATTCTTTTTTATTTATGTATTTCTTTTTCATTTTCCCTAGGACATCTAATAACAATTCCCTAACACAGATCAGGAATTAGAATAGGCCACTGGCCATTCCCAAAAGGTAATTTAGATGTACTTAATAGTATGGTCAAACCATGCCATTTGGCTTCAGGGCCAAATGGTCCCTGAGACAATAAGCTAATTACCTGGGAGACTATTCTAAGTGACAATAAACTACATATATATAAATACTACTTCAAGATGACAGATACAGGCAATTACTCTGAATTTTTAATACTAAGCAATTGCTTTAAATGTTATTCTTCAAAAAGAGTTGTGTTAGAGGAAATCAGTTACAGGAAAAAAAATTTACTTCAGGAAGACTGCAAGACTGAAGATATTACAGTTTCAGTTACTGCCTTATTTAAAATGCTTCTAGTTCCCTTATTGTTTCAAAATGCAATACATACTCTCTTTGTTTCAACTGTATGGCTGTTTATTTTTGGTTGGGTTTGGCTTAGGAAGATTTTTTTTTTATTTATTTAGTAATGAATAACTGAAACCCACTTCTGGCAATGTATTTTTTGTTTCATCTCTCCACTTACCCCAGATGAGTATGTCACTGTTAGGCATACCCTGATCCATCTACAACCTCA
Source organism: Megaceryle torquata (assembly GCA_024611175.1). Classification (NCBI taxonomy): domain Eukaryota; kingdom Metazoa; phylum Chordata; class Aves; order Coraciiformes; family Cerylidae; genus Megaceryle; species Megaceryle torquata. The sequence goes on from JANIJG010024716.1 coordinate 33,392, forward strand.
GAGAAAATTCTGTTTAATTCAGTGGACATCAGGTTTCATGTTCTTTCCTAGCCTGATAACTTCAAATTTTATTTTTGAGTTGTTTACCTGAGTGCATCCAAAAATATTTTAACATGTTAATTCCAAGCCAAGAAAATGTCTCCTTGTGTTTTGCTTCACTTATTCCTTATACTTCAAGGAGACTTGTGCAATATAAAAGAATTTTAAGCAATAGTTCTGCATATATCAGATATAAACAGAATGCAAGTGGGGATTTTCACTGTTTAGGACCAAATTCCGTTATGTGGGATGGTTTAAATTTAAAAGATGTACTGTCTACATTCAGAAAAGGAGGGTTTCAGCTACACACTGTATTCCTGTTACATGTACATTAACTAGGTGCTGGCAACAAGATGGGGTAGGGGAAAAAATGTCTGTAGCTGAATAGAAAGGTACTCCCAAAGCCTTAGATTTTATGGTATAAAATAGGATTATGGGATAAGGACCTCAGACTCAAAGAATGAAAAGAAGCCTCTAAAATAGAGTAAATGAAGAAGAATGTAAGGAGGGAGACTCTACTCTGAGTAAGTAGACGAAGCATGAAAAGACAGGAGAAGGAGGCCTAAAGGCATCTCATGAAGATTAAAGGACACAAGGAAATGGGAAAAGAAGGGAGAATCAAATTGAATAAACCTCTGCAAGAAAAATCCATTGCATTCATATCTTCATGTATTTATTGGGAAAAGCAGTGTATGAACAACACATACAATTTCTGTTCTTTCCCTTTCTAAAATTTTATTTTCTTTTTCCACATTTAATTGGTATATTACAATGGTGTCTTCTTTTTCTCACTTTCCAGCTTTCATGCATTTCTCCCTCTGTAGATTCATTTGAGGGTTTGTTGTTTTGTGAATGTCAGGTATATTCTCCTGTCCTTGAATACTCCCATCTAGCATGTTTATATTGGTTATATTTATGATCACTAGGAACAATCCTAAGGGACAACCCATGTCTCTTGTCTGACAAAACAGGCAAGACACAAAGCTGCCAGAGAAGTCCTCTTATTCCATAGCAAAACTATTCACCCCAGTCTGCAGTACTACTTGGTTAAATGTGACTTGTAAAAAACTAGGAGTCTGACACAAGTTGGGAAAGAGCTTAGAAACATTTGTTTTTACTAACTGTAATTAAAGCAAGTACCTGAGAACATGGTTATTCATTACCTTTGCTCCAGGGTACTTTCTACTAAATAACAATTTTTAAATAGTTATAAGGAAAAAAAAACAAAAACAAAAACACAACAGCCTGTGGTATCTAATGCTTTTTCTATTAGATCACTGGACAATGGAAAATGAAAGCTGACTATGCAATTGTTATTAGCTGCCAAACACACCATTACCGGTAACTGGCTTTCCACACTATTTTGACAGATAATATGGGGTTGAAAAGTGTCTTATCCAAAATGGACACGGTGCATTTAACTCAAGTAGCCAATGACTCATGGAATGCATCTTGGATGAAGGAATATGAACTCTGAGTACTTGTAGTAGGCTGTGTTTCAAATTTTACTAAAGTTACCCAAATTGATGAAAGCACAGGAGGGAAATTACAGTATCAGGCTCTTTATAAACATGAATTAAAATCTTTATGCATTTCCACAATTCAATACTATTTCTAGTTAAATTTTGAAAGATCCTATTATTACTAGTTTATACTCAGTCCTAAAGTAAACTATCATCTAAACTTAATTAAACACTCATCTTTATTCAGCTGTCACTAAACTGAAATTATTTTCAGCACTTACCCCAGGTATCACTGCATTCTTTAGTTTGTACATAAATATTTTTTTCAGGAATAAACACGTCAAGAGGGAGAAACCATTCTCTCTCATGCACATACTTAGAAATAAGTGTAATACAGTGGCCCATATAGTGGGTTTATACATGACCACGTACTTTTATACATTTTTCACAAGTGAGAAAGACAGATAGGAAAACAATACAAACCAGAATCCAATGGAGCCATGAAATTGTGTGGAGTGTATAATACAGGAATACTATGAGTGATGTCAAGTATAGTAAACATCCAAAAAGTACTATCAATTTTCAGTCAAAGTCAGAAGCATGAATGCAGAAGATTGAACAGGAAGCATCTATAAAGACAACCTAATTTCTCAAAGTTATCTTTTTAGGAACAATGTTTTTGTTAGAGAGTTTTTGACTATTTCACCTGTCTATTTTATTTCACATCATTAAAAGAAACAATCATTTCCCCATTCTATTTTGTCATTTTCTTGGGAGATACACAGACTGCCCCAGGGTATTTCCTTGTCAATCCATGCTATAATAATAATATAAGCAGGAGCTGATATGAAACTACAATACTATAAGAATGGAGTAAAGTTTCTCCAATGACAGTGAAGGTGTGACTGAAAGATTTTCTGGGGTATAATAAAAATAACAATTTTTTCTCTATACATTTACCTTAAAATATTAACTATTGAATATAATATTGTATTGTATACACATAATATACATAATTCAAAATTTTATGTGACTGTAAATTAGGTTATCTCAAGAAATAATTCTAGAGGTCATATATTGTCCACCAACTTTCCAAAATTCTAATTCTGATCTGACTAGTTTCCTAGTGCTCTGTTTAAAATAATATCTTTCAGGTTCATCTCTGTGCCTATTTTTATCATTCCAGCTATCAAAAATCTCCAGTCAATCTAATTTATCCATCATTCTCTAAAGGGTGTGTATACATGTTAATATGGTGAAGCTTGTGACACTTTTAAAATAACAGTTTTATTTCCTTATAGTGGATCAAGAAAGAGAGATTAGGAAGCATTGATCATAAAGGAATCCAGGTATCTGCTGCACAGCTTTTTAGTCTATAAGGAAAAGCATTAGTGTGCTGTTACTATGTAAATCACATTAGAAATGTTATATTTGATCCCATTAACATCACTGCTGGTGTGAATTAATATACAGAAGATCTGTCATAAGAGTGCATCGACCCTCAGACAGTCTATGACTGTTATCAAGCCCATTTCCTTCATCATGACACAAAACCACAGGTCATCAGGCCAGTTCTGGATGGTACAGCGCCCTACAGGCTGGAGACATGAACCTCATCCTTCCTTCTGTCTGAACTCACCATCACTCCTATTGCTTTGAGCCCCTGTAACTGGGGGACCAAGATGACCACATTCTGAGCAAGATGAGACAGTATATAGCTAAACACTACTGAAGAGTCAAGATTATTTATCACCTCAAAAGCTAGATGAACTTTCTATAAAATGAAGATAAACTTTTTCTTGACTTTTTCTTGCCATCAGCCAGTTCTTCTATACCTTTTTCATGTACAGCCTGTCATGTTACACTCAGGCTATTATGCTGGATTTCAGAGAGCTGCTTATATCATACATGTATCATGACTGAATTTGGCTTACAATCTTCTCCACAAGTTGCAGAGAGAGGATGAGGAGTTCCAAAATAGTTGGGGGTTTTGGGCACTAAGTATAAATGAAAAAATTAATTTCAAAATATAAGGAGAAAGACAATTCTGCTTAATAAGCATTAAAAAAAAAAATATAAACACCTTTTATAAATTGAGTTTCCTTTAGAGATAAGTTTTTTCCTTTTCTCAGCCTACTAGTGCAGGAACCATTCCCACAGTTATACAAAAAGGGTGCCAATTATTACAGCAAACATGAACATTTTCTCTGTTTCAAAATTCATATCCAGTTTTGGCAAGTGAATCAGAATGGGGTTTTTAAATATACTTGTATAAAGATTAATGTACCGTACTCACTATGGAAAGAAAAAATATTAGGTGCAGATTTGGAAATCCAAATGTATAATATGGAACACTTGCAAAACCTATCTCTTAAATTGTATTAACAGAAATTCTTCATCTCTGTATCCCTTTTCTATAGAAATCCTTCATGATACAATCATTTGTCTTTCTAGATGGTCTTGGGAGGAATATGATTATTAGTAGCAATGGAACAAAGAATATAAAAATGAGTAAATATGCACTGGAATGACCATATTTTCTTTCTATAAAGTCTAATATAGCTGCATTTTCTGTATCAGTAGAAAAAGATGTGGTGCCTTAGTTTCTGTCCCTTCTTTTTAAGATAATTTTAACTAGAAAGATGTTTTTAAATAAATTTTATAAACAGAGGTCATGGAAGATCTTTTAAGGGGTTATTCTTTTTTTTTAAGCAAAGCTTTCCTTCTTATGACCTTGATTCTTATGCCCAAATTCATGATAGGGGGGCCCTACAAAAAGTATTTAAGAGAGAAGTGAGGTAGTATAAGCTCCCTAAAATACCTGTTTAATCAAGTGTGGGCCAGGGAACAACACACTTGTTTACAGCTCTTGGGACTCCCAGCAGAATTTCCAAGGGAGAAAAGCCACTTCAAGACTCCCTCCCTGTAAACATGCCTACTTATCTGGGTCCAATGGCCATTCCTGAACCATGCTGGTGTTGAAGGAGTTCATTTTGGGTGATTTAATCATCTCACAATAAAGACAATTTATTTGTAAAATCATTTGCAGTCTTGAGAGGAAACATCTCTGAAAAGAATCCGAGGGCAGAATTGAACAGTTTAAAAATGGATTTCCTTAAATGCACGTTTCCTTTGGGTTTTCAGTTTTACCTTCAACACAGATTTGTCCTAATCTATTAATATTCTCTTTTTACCTCACTGCTAATTTTTGGTAAGACAGCAGTGTAACATTTCAAAGAAATAAGAACTGTGTAAAGAGCTGCTCAGTTTTTCTGTGCTGCTTCAGAGAATTTTTTTCTGACCCTTAGGAAGACTGACATGGCTGGTTAGCCATTGAAATTCATTAGAGGTAAAATCCAATGTACCAATAAACAGTTTCAGGTGCTCAGATTTAGAGGAGAACTATGTTTGTACCTGATTTCTGCAAAATCTCCACCCTTTTATTACTGACCTATAACACTGATCACGTGTAGCTGACCTAGGCAATCAATACCTCATTTTCCTTGCTTAATGATGCAAGTTGGCTTCACATCACTGAAAATTTACAGTTAGAGGCTCCCAAGTGCCTTTTTTTATGTCTCTACCATCTTAGTCAAATACATAAACCTCAGTTAAGGAAAGCTACTTTGCTCATATGACAAGATTATTTCATATGACAAGCCAACATTGTTAACAAAAAAACAGAACAAGAAGTAATCATAAATAAATTTACCATGAATAACCGAAGTTGTACTGTAGCATCATAAGGACTGGTAGTAAACCTGAGAGTATTTCATATAGCAAATGTTATACAGCGTTTCCATGGTTACACAGGGTTATTATATTAAATCATTTCTGATAAACTTTGGCAGTAACTTTAAGACTGATGGAAGGGAACATAGAAAAGATGACACATCAGGCAGGGACAGTGATTTTCCCATGAACATGTCTATGAAAAAGTACAAGTTTTGAAAAGGAAAAAAAAAAAAAAGAAAATAAGAAATAGTTTATTGTAATAGATCTAAGTACAAAGTATTAAATCAATAAATCAGAAAACCAAGCAAATACACAGAATGGAGAAATCAGTGACTCCAGAAAAGATTGTGGACTGGAACAAAAGTAATCCACAGCTCCCAGTTTGAAACTGCATGAGGGAGACCTAACTGCTTAGTTCCTGCTTAGTTCATGTCAAAGATGCAATCATTATTTTCTTTAAGGGAAATAACCAAACATTACAGGGCTCTTTAATCTAACAGAAAGAGGTAAAAAAGGGTGGGAAGGACTCTGAGCTCAGTTACTTCAGGTAAAAAACATCAAGTATTTCAACAGTGAATCTCTTTCCAGTACACTAGGAGAGGTCTGATGGATTTCCCATCTTTTGTCTTCTCCAAATCAGGACAGGATGTTTTTCTTAAAGATTTTTTTTTTCACTAAACAAAAGTTATTTAGTTTAAGCATAAGAATACACGAGGGAAATTTAATAACCTGCTCTATATTTAATCTAGAAGATAGCATGAAGGAAGAAGTAGTCAGAAGGAAAAAGACTAATCTCCCTCTACAGTAAGTAGAGACAGAAAAAAATCAGAAAGCTTAAAATTTGGCTCCGCCCTGAATTGTCATCCAGAGAAGAAAGAGAGGTAGCATTTCTAAACTAAATTTAACATTTGTGATGTCTTCATCCGGAAGACAATTTACAGAATGTGACACCAACTTCACTGAGCTTGGAGTGGAAGAGTAGGGTGAAACTAGAAGAGGTTTTTAAGTGCACAATATGTCGATGTTGCTGAAATTTGCTTTCGGTGTTACCCCTTCAGTCCTGACAATACTCTTGACTGGCTGTTCTTCCATTGCTCTTTATCTGATCAAATGTTAGAGAACAATAAATACGTCTACTGAGCCTTTCCTCAATTCCATGGTAAATTTGTGAAGTTCTCCAAGTGCTAGCATCACAAAGGCAAGAAGAATAATATTAATAACTAAATGATAATAAGCAAATAAAAAATATCTTCTATAAGTTATACTTATTTCCCAAATTTCAGAAAGTTATTCTAACTTTATTGGATGAAATTAACATGAGTCCTGTGAATACTGGAAGCTGGGAAGCCATTGTTAGGGATTTGTGTAGAATGGCTGTTTGCTAATCCCAGCAGAACTTCTTACCAGTATTGTAGCATTCATCAGATTCCTGTCTACAGTGTCTGGCATCAGATATTTATCCACCTGGTATTCAGTCATCAAACTGCATTTTCTCATATCCACAATGTTTATTAAAAAAAAAATTAAATAAATCTAGCAGGATGTAGCTTTAGAGTACTGTTAGCAGGAAAAAGAAGGTAAAAGAGAGACATAAATAACAAGTCATCCTCAGAAAATACCAGCAACAAGGCAAAGTGTGTCAGCAAAGGAAAAACAAAACAGAGATACAAAACCAGAAAGTTATGAGGAAGAAAATTGTGATCATATAAAAAAATTGTGACACTAGATATAGGTGGATATATGAAGCCAAGTCTTTAAGAACAGTGGAAATAACTAAAGAAATTAACAGGCAAAGCTAACCCAAAATTAAGTGCTCTTTATCTGTACTATGGGTTAGATTACCCAAGCTCCTGCAAATGTAGCAGTGAATAGGACAGTCAGTTGGGCCTCAGGCTGCAGATCAAAAGTTGGCTAGGTCTGTGCTGGCATCCCTGTAGTCGAGGAGAAGCCTTTTGTGAAGGTTTTGCTCTGGTACCACCCGGGAATGGGAAACCAGAATATTCCTGGTGGAATATACACCTCACAAAGCAATGGAAATTTGAAGAATTTGTTGGGGTTTTTTTTCTCTAAGACTACTTCTGTCATCTTGGAGCAGAGAATACACCTTTATGCATGACATTTTATTGCATTTAAAGCAGGACTAGCATTTAAATACTGAAGGAGGAAGAAAAAAGATGAAAAGCATGGAGAAACACCGAGGAGAACAAAAAGGAGAGAGAATTACTTCAAAAACAATGTTTTCATAATTCAATATGACTCTGTTGAGTATTTCACTCACCCATTCCCAAGTCTTTCCATCCCCTTTGTACAAATCATCATAATGGTACAAGCATTCAGGCAAATAAAAGGCAGTTATCTTTAGAAGAGAGTGAATTTCAGGACTTTTCGCACTCTTTCCTACCTCCTTTGCGGTGTCCTCATGAACCTCAGTTTCAGCCATGCAGCATGGACATCACTAGTGTGCCAGCTGTCCCCTTCATCAGTTATGCTACAAGCCCATGCGTCTCTGCATTAGGTCTTGGAAAAACACTTCTAAAACCATTACCTCAGAGCATGACCCTGGGAAAAAGGCTATAAATTTTACTGGAGAGTCACAGGGAGATTAGCAACAAATGTCTCTACCTACACTGTGCTGTTTACATTTCATCTCTGGTTTAATTGCCAGGGGTCTGTGACCATTTTCTGTACTCCCAGTTGCTTTCTACTGACTTCTCCAAGCTTTAGAAACAATTTCATCACATCAATTGACCAAAGAATAGAAAACCTTGTGCACTTGATTGCTGTCACAGCTGTGGATGCTCAGTTATGTAAAGAACCCTGGCTACAAATCTCTGGTATAAACTTACTTGCCTTTGTTGTTTGCAAAGCGTTTTTACTGAGTAATTTCACTCAGAAAACAAGTGTCTATTGAAACAAATGCTGCAGCTGTGGGATTTTGCAGACCTTTTGGTGTCATGGAAAATCCTCCTGCTAATGTGTTCCTGGATTCATTCTCACATCAGTGGTGTCAGAACAGACTCTTTTCCATGCATGTAACAGTTCCTCCACAACCAACACACAATACTGCTTGTTCTAGGCTTTTATCACTGTTTTTCTCTCTCATGCACTATTTTCAAGGATGTAAAATGTTGAGATGTTTATGTTTTGCCATCAGCATTAAGCTGCATGCACTGCAATTCATTTCTCAAACAGCTTCCAAAGACATTTACTACAAATGCCATAGGTCTGTTCCACCTACTTCTTTTGGCCATACTCACATTTCTAAATTAATAGAGGTTGTTAATTATCCAAAAGGCTCTCTATATAGAGGTCAACAGGCAGCAAATGCTGGAACAGGCTGCTACACATTCTACGTTTTCTAGCCCTATCTTTGACTATTATTTACTGTAATCATTCTTAATGGCTAAGGACTATTCAGTGTTATTTTTTAGATAATAATTTTAAAATTAGGAGAAAAGACACACAAATTAGATGGGCATTTGGTGCTTGTATGCTACTTCTTTTACTCTTTCAGCAATTACTGCAAAGTAGCAAAGAGTTACAAATAATTGCTAACAATCACACAGATAAGGACAAGGAAGCTTCATTGTCTGCACAGTTGGAAGTTGATCTTTGGTGAATCCTGGAGAGACTTTGACACAATAAATTTGTAGAAACCTGGGACATTACATGAAAATCTACCTGTAAACCAGAACTTTATAACACAGAAACATCTATCATTTTTACAGATCACTCCTATTAGGAGTACCTTTTATATTTCTTACATTTGGCTTTTTAACTTCAGTGAAGAAAATTCCTAATTAAGATTATTGCAAGAAAAGTAAGGCCCCCTCCAAATGGTTGCTATGGGGACTAAACTAAAATCTTTATCTCAGGCTTTAGGAATTCTTAGCAACCCAGAACCTTACCACCACTTATTTTCTAAACTTTCTTTTGTAAATAACAGAAGTGCCCTCAGAAGGAAAATATTTGTATGTTGAACACCACAAGCCTAGCATCTGCTAAATACTGGGGGGGGGAGGGGGGGGGCGGTGTTCTGGGATTTTTGTTTTGTTTTGGGGGTGTTGGATGGGGGTTTTTGGTGGGTTTTGTGGGGTTTTTTGTTTGTTT
>JANIJG010024718.1:5951-34032 GCA_024611175.1 Megaceryle torquata
CCACACCCCCCCCAAAAAAAAAAAAAAAAAAAAAAGCGACGCTACATTATAGCGCCTGGATACCGGGGTTTCTTCCCTTGCTTTCTCTAATTAAAACGACTTGATGCGGGAGGGGAGGATTTGCAGAAAACTCAGATGCGAGGACGCAGTAATTGAGGGAGCCCCGTGTCCACCTGTTTTGGGGGGCCCGGCTGCAGCGGCAGCACCTCCCCTGGCCCCGATTAGCCGCCCCGTTCCTCGCCGGGGCTATTCAGACGAACCAATTTTCCCCCGGCGATTCAGGGCGCTCAATTCTCTTTCACTTGTAGCCACTATAGCGCTGCGTGGAACCTGGTTTTGTGTGTTTCTAAAATAAAGGGGAGGATTATCCGGGGGAGGGGGGGCAGGCGAAGGGTTTAGGTTGAGCCTGGCCAGAGGTAAACCAAGCAATGAAAAGGCCCCTATATGGTGGGGATTTTTTTTTTTTTTAATTTTTTTTTCCGCCTCCCTAGCACGCCTAAGAAAGTTTGGAGGAATTCGGGGGTTTTGTGCGCTTCTGATAAAGCCGCGCCTCCTCTTCCCGCCGGGGCAGCTCGCTGGCGGCTGTTTGCAGACAGGCTTTTTCACCTGCGAACCACAACACGCTCCAGAAACAAACTTTGAAAGCGGCGACCGCCCCGAGCTGCGGGCGGGCGGGCGGAGGGAAGAACCCTGCCTGGGATCTGCCCGGGCTGCACTTGGGCCGGGGGGACACCCCACCTCGGAGGGGGCACGGGACAAGGAGGCCCCTCCGCCTAGAGCATCAGGTGTTGGCGAACCCCAGCTCTGCCCGCTACATCCTCCCCGTGTGGGTCTGACAGGTCATAGTGGAAAGGGGAGAGGAAACCATCCCGCTTTTGGGGAGAAAGAGTGAGACGGGATCGCGGAGAGCCAAATGCACGGGCACACGCCTCGTCCGGTGGTTGGGCAGCGAGAGAACGCGGTTGAGCCGAGCCCCGGGGAGCCGAACCGTGGCTGCCCGCTCGGCCCGCGCCTCCGCCGGGCAGCGGGCAGGCGGCGGGGCTCCGCTCGCTCCCGGGACTTGCCGGCTTTAGCAAAGTATTTAATTAGCCTCCACAAACTTCTTTTCCTCGCCTGCAGATTATACTGAGTGGAGGGTTGGGAACTATTTTACACCTTGCCACTCACATGTTAATTAATCTCTATCTAACCCTAATTGCAGTTTATTCAAGCACCGCTCAACAGCTCACCCACACAATAAACACTGGGGCTGCTTTTATCCATATTACTCCCCGCTCACACGTTGAGTAATTAACTCCAGTACAAACTAATAGTGCAAACAAATATTTTCTGTAAACGAGATGATTTCGGGCAGGATAAAAGAGGGCTGTGGAGCCGGGGCCGGGAGCTCGCTGCCAGTTTCCCCGCGCCGCCCTCTTCCTTGCTGGGGTGTTTTCTGGGCCGAGTCTCTCACTCCTTCCCTCCCCGGACGAGGGGGCGGATGCGAGCCCGCCGCTCTGCACCCACCGTCCTGCTCGAGGCAGCGGGTTCCGCAGGCCTGGGGGCTCCCGGGGGTGAGGAGCGGCGGCGGGGACCCGGAGCCTTCGCGGAGACCGAGGCCGAGTACCGGCTCCCGGCCCGGGCTGTGCTGTGTCGGGCTGTGCCGTGCCGTTGCATCCCGGCCGACGAGAAGCCGGAGTACCGCCCGCCTTGTGCATCAGTGCTTTGGGATCCTAGCTAAGACCCGGGCATAGGAGCTCAGTATTTTAATTGAAATCGCAGGTTTAGGCACAGCTGGAGGCTGTCTCTATCGATTCGACTTCTGCTGTTCCGGCAAGCATATTACAAATGACTGACTTTGAGACAGCTGCCCCAGCCACGCCGCACTGCCCACCGCCGTGCCTCCTCCGTCAGCGCTGAACGGGGCTGGCTGCTTTTTTGGGGGGTCGAGGTGGCTCAGCCTGGTTTCAAGGGGCAGGAGCGGCTGCACGTCGGGCGGGCTGCGGGGTCCCGGCTCGGCGTCGCTTTCTTCCTCTCCCACGGGGTTTTAATCCTTCACCCCCTGACGCTTGGAAGGGGGAAAAAGTTTGCGGATTTTGCCCTGGAAGGCGCGCGCCGCAAAACCTCTCGCAACGCAGACGCGATCACTCTTACGGTTATTTTTGCGCCGTTCCCTCCCCAGAAAAACGACGGCGGTGCCCTCCCGGCTGGGACGGCACCAGACCCCTGGCACGGAACCTGCCGGGCTCGCCCGGGGGCTGCTCCGACGCCTTTTCTCATCGGTTGGTCCCGTACGCGCCCGGCAGCCCCAGCTCCAAACGCTCCCCGGCCGCTGACATCGAAACCAAGCGGGGGCTTCCCATTCGCCCCCCGACAATCAGACCCACTCGGCGAGGAGCTCCCGGGGGGGAGTCCCGGGCTGGCCCCGGGCAGGCAGGTCTCGCAGGGCCCCGCAGGCCCGACCCGGCTCCCTGAGCCCGTCGGGCCGCCTGCGTACTCGGCGCTGAGCGTTTATGGTCCACTGGAAGATAACTTAGGATCCTCCTAGTTATTTAACTTGGCAGCTGCTTAAACTCCACAGTGGAAGCTGCCGAAAGTTATTAGCATTATGCTTCGATCTCTCTGAAATAGTAGCTTTGATTTCTATGCTGATTTGCTTTCTATATGTATTTTTATTTATTTATTTATTTATATTTTATTTTTAATAGCAGAACGTGATGGACGACCAGACGAGCCACCAGCCCAGGCAACTAAAAAGAGGCTGACTTTTTGATCCGGTGGGGGAGCAGCTTCTGATGGGGCTTTGTAGCTCTGTGGCTGGTGCGAGGTGCGATGGAGGGGCCCAGGGTCAGGCTGAGCGGGGAGCTGGGCTGCAGGGCTGCCCTCACCGTGCTGGATTTGCGTCTGCCTCGGTGCAAGTCATCAATTATACTCTCTGAGCACTACCCAGGGATGTCCCCAAGGTGGTTAGCTGTAGTTCGGTTTGCAGTGCTCAGAGACTTTTTTGACAAATTAGCAAGTAATGAATGGGGAGATCAGGATAGCAACGTTTGGGGCTGAGGTGAAGAGGGGGTTGTTACCTGTTTGACCGATTCCCGTTACTCCTTTGAAACCAGCATATCTCGTGTAATGGGAGCAATACCAACACCTCAGCCCCCTAATGACAGTGCCTTTGATCTTGCAGGACCCTTCGTGTCGGAGGGGTGACCGTAGTGCCGTGTCACTCAACGAGGATTGCCACAACTGTACATGGGGCAGGAGCAGTGCGTGCTGAAGTCACCTTGGCTTGAGCAGAGGTGTAGAGTCCCTCCAGACTTTTTTCAGCCCATTCACTGACTTATGCCACGTTACTGTGTATATGTAGCAGATAATTCAAATGTATTTTATGTTTTTAGATTTTATTAGTGGGGTTTTTTTGATTTTTTTTTTTTTTTTTAATGTAATGAAACACTGCTGGGAACTAGGTTTTAGAGCGCTGCACGGATCCCATAGCAAATGCGGCTAGTGAGATTTTGGAAGCACAGTGGCCCAGAGTCCTTGCCTGTCTGTGCTGATTGACTTTGTCAGTGAAGGCAGGGGTAACATCGACATTTTCAAACCAAGTCTAATTTTAAGAGCCAGCATCTGACCTCCTCCTAAAGCTGTTTGAAATCTAGCCTTACTGCAGAGCAACCGTCAGGGCAGCGTGGCAAGAACTGCACAGAGTGCCTCGATGGCAATCAAACTGGCTTATGTAATTCTAAAAATGGCAACTCCTTACTTGCCACATCTCTTTCTGTATATGCGGAGAGTCCTGCAGAGCTGCCAAACAGAAGCAATTGAATGAACTCTTTTCTCGGCTCATTCCTCCTTCCGCAGCTCAGAGAAAGTGAGCCAGAGCCTATTCTAGTTTGCCTGTCAACAGGAGTGGTAACTAACGGCTTGATCCCAGCCAGGCATTATGCCCCAAAAACTGCCTGCTTGTGAGGAGTGGAGAAGAGACATCATGGGTGAAGTCTAGTTCCTGGTGCGAGACTGGTCTGGCCTAGAAGGCAGTAAAGGAGTTGATGAAGTCCGTAGCATGTCTGATGACAACCTGGCCAGTAAGGCAAGCAAGAAATTATTGAAGGGGTGAGCTGCTCTTCTCCATCCTTATTGTTGGAAATAGTAATTCTTGACATTGCAGTAATGGAGCAATGATACATTTAATTTCTGAATGCTGAAACGGAAAGATGTCCTTTCTTAATGTTTTGAAATGTTGTACTTTTTTATTTTAAAAGAGTGGGAGCTTTAATTTTTTTTTTCTGGTTTTGTGTGTTTTTTTTCCCCTTATTTTCTATTTAGGAGAAAAGGTGGGAGGAAGTAGAGAAGGAGAATATAATGGGGGGATGGCCTTGTTCTCACTTTCCTACTGAAAACATTTCAGAAAAAGGAGCAAAAAGCAGTGAAAACGGGTAGAAGCCCACTTCAGTTTTGTGTTCCTATTCCTTCCCTTTTTTGCTTGAAAGAAGGATGGCCAAAAAAATAAGTGGGACAAACCCCACGTGTTTTGAATTATTCTCCCCTTAATGAGATAGAAGAACATCTCATTTCAAATTAACTTGCTTTTTCAATGCAAAAAAATCGGTAGAGTAAGAATCTTTCCAAAGCCAATTTTTCCACCGTCTTTTTGCAACTTACTCCCTGCTCGGTGTTGACCAGTCATTCTGGCTATGCCATGTGTTATGTTGTTCAAGATTTGTATTTGCCCTTGTTTGAACTGTTGTCACAGATGTCCCCATCCGCTGCAGAGCAGGACTCCACAGACTGCAAGGTACCAAGGTGACAGCAGACGGCAGAACATTACTTGCTTCCTCTGGGGCATGTGGGGCTGGCTGGGCTGCAGCATCCCTGTCCCCAGTTGCGGTGGCTAAGTCAGAAAGAGCCTAACAGGATTTCCAGATTGACCAGTGAAACTGCTGCTGTGCCACTTGGGTACAAGAGATGTGCTGATTTCACTCCAGGAGATGTCATCTAGAAGAACCGTTAAAAATCCCCCCCATCAGAGTCCAAACTAAAAATCCAGACCTTGCTATTGCATGAAAAATCTTCAATACACGACCCAAGTATTCCCTGAATGTTCAAGAACACCCACAAATTATGTAAAAATAGCCGATAATTTATTTATTTGATTTAATTATGAGCCGAGCTTGTGATTTTGTGGTGGGGGTGGGGCTGGAGTTAGTGATGCTGAAAAAAACAATTTAGAGAAAAGCCCAGGCGAGTCATCAGCTCTGGGGAGCAGGGGAGCTGCTTAGGCTCTTCCTCATAAAACACAGAGCACTGCAGAAGCCACTAAGGGCTCTAAGACTTTTTGGGTGAGGAGGACCCCACTGGGGTAAACGTTTCTCCCCAGGGAGCTATAGATCTTTGGTCCTGCAGTCCATGGATGAGGTTGGTGTCCTGTGGCCATGGCTCAAGGGTAGATCTATTGTGGTGAGCATTAGCTGCCCCTTGGCGGGTCAGCCTTCCCATCCCCATTGAGCTGTGCTACTAGGTAACCCCCAATACCAGTGACCATGGCTCTTGTCCCTTACGTGAGGGTCAAGTTAAGATGGGCTTGAAGGCTACCATGTGCCCCACCTGATGTACATCACAAAACCGAACCTGCCATCTTGGCTGTTTTAGCTGTGTAGAAAAAAACCTTCTCTGTTACCAGAATTCACCACCATGTTCACTTCAAGCCTTTGAGCTATTTCCCTTCTCCTTCCTCCCTTCCAGCGCGTGCCTCCCTTCTCCAGCTGACAGCCTGGGACAGCCCCCCAAGATCAGCTGCTTGTGGAACTCTCTCTGCCGAAAGCTGTCCTAAATGGTGTGGCCTTTGTTCCCCCCAGCTGTCATATCCTCCAGGATCTGCAACAAGTCCTCGTTTTACAGACCCTGTCTTGTCAGTCCCCAATCTGATCTGACCACCTGGTTTGTTTTTGAATCAAGCACTTGAGTCATAACATTTCTGTTTATTTCAACAACTGTATTCCTTGCATAGGAAATGAGCCAAGATGGTCTAAGGCGGGGAGAGCGAATCATGTCGTGGTTGTAATTGCTTTTGCTCTCCCAATATCAAATTTTACAGTATAATCAAAATCTTATTTTTGTACTACTGGACTCTGTTATTGACTTAATCTTCTTAAGTGCTCCTATTATTCCAGTGATTTCATCGTTGCATGTTGATTTTAATCTTTTGATCTCCATATTAGCTACTGCCTGCAACTAATTTGTTGCTCAGTGTTTTTCTTTGTTTTGACCTGTGAGGCATTTTCCTCATGGCACACAACTCTGCTGGCAGATTGCATATAATCTCTGCACTTTTTTTCTCCCATATTTTGCATAGTTACAACAAATGCAGATTTACACTTGAAATGGAATATTTATCTTTCAGAAAGGCTGAGGAAAATATCATTCCAGGTTTAGTTCAAGAGCCTAAATGTGCTTGAATAAAGGAAATACTGCTGAATACAGCTCATGGGAGAGAGGTGTCACGTGGTCTTGTTAGTCCAGCAAGTTCAGAATGGGTGGCAACTGCAGTAATTGTAACTTAAATTACATATAGTCAGGGATCAAAGTTTCTGAAAGTATTGCTAGACCAAAGATGAAGGAGGCTGTTTTTTGTGAATGAATTGAGTCTCTCCTAGCTGGACTCAGCTTGATAAAGTGGTGGCTCTGCTGAATCATGACACCACAGAACAGGTTTTTGAACAAGCATCTCTGATGGTGGTGGTAGTGCAGAGTCATGAACTTCGTAGACAAAGTGCAGAAGTTGAAATATGTCTCAGCTGCATTTTGGCTGCCCATTAGACAATTGCATTTTCCCTTGGTAGTTGATGGTTTAACCTGTGTGGATTTATTTCGTGCTTTGTTTGCTTTAGCTTTTTCTTTTAAAGCTTAGAGAAGTAATTTTTGCCGTAGGTTTGCTGTGACTTTTTTAAAAAGAACACAGACCGAACATGGACAAAATCATCCTTGCTTTGCTGCATGCCTGTTTATGCTTCTGAACACAAATTGTCTTCTAATATTTTTGACATTTTGGTCACTAGAAAGGCAGAAAAGCAATTTCTAAGATGCCTATGGGCCAGGAGACATGCATTACAGCAGAGGGGAAAGAATCTGTTAGTTGCTGAAATATAAAACAAATTGGATGAACAGCTGCTGACACTTGTCAGTCAAACAGTTGATAGCATTTTCAGTCTCCATGCCACATGCTTTAAGTAAGTCTGTCAAAAAGAGGATATTTTCGCTGGACTTCCCTGTAAATATGAGAGAAGTTTTGGCCTGATCTATCATTTAAAATTTTGCTGGCAGAAGAATGAAATTTTCCTCTTTCCCCAAAGCTGATTGACATAACTGTACTGGCAGATTTTTCATCTAGGTGCAGTTGTACTGGCAGAAAGTCCTTTGACTGTTGGAGCTCGTTCTGTTGCAGCAATGGGTTGAAGCAAAATCAGCAGCAGACCTTCTCATTCTTTGGCTGGGTTTTCCAGAGCGCTCTCTTCCATCAGCAAACCCTTTTAGATGCTGCCCGAGGTGTAGCTTCACTCTGTGGGAGCCTGAGTCCTGTCCAAATTGTAGTGCATGGCCAGGAGGGCTTTAAACCCGGATTTATATTTTTTCAGGCAAACCCAGACTGTCTCAGATTCAGTATTTCTCCAGGATTATCCCAAGCTGGCACTTCCTGCTCGTGGTACCATGGTGCAGCACCCACACAGGACAGGGTCAGGCTGCCAGCACCCACATAACCATTTGCAGGGTTAAACGCAGTGGGGCTCAGGGTATGATGTGCTCCTTTACTCGAGTCACAGGCTGCGAGCTCTGGAGTGGGAGGTTAAATCCTGCTTTGCAGCTTTACTTGAACATGAGCTTTTCTCCCTGCTCACACCAAAGTATGTGATTTGAGGCTCATGATTTGGGTACAAACTCCTTAAAAAAAGTAAGCTGGCTAATGCTTCCTTGTTTTGAAAGTGTGGTCAAGCCTGACATATCTGTGGGGTTGTTACTGAGTCTGTGAGGTGCTTTTATGGGGGTTTGAGGACACACAAAAAGCTGTCACAGGCTATAGGGTTATTGCTAATGACAGAAACTCAGATGAGGGTGTCCATCACCGCCGTTTCAGGGAGGCACCTATGAGTATTAGTGATGCACAGCCGAGGATCATCTCCTGAAGGCTGCGCCCACACTCCTTCATTCAAAAAACTGAGCAGGGCTCACTGTTTTGAAAGGTGGCAGGTGGAAGTGGGCTGTGTTTTACCCAATAAATATTTCATGTTTAAAAAAAAAAAAAAAGAAAAAAAAAAAAGGAAAGCGGGAGCCATTTCCAGAGCAAAATCAAGCTGTTTCTCCAGCTCTGCTCTGCCCAACTGGGAGCAGAGATACAAATTTGGATCACTCCCAGTGCTCTTCGCTACCATCCTGGTGACCAGGTAAGGCTTTCCCAGTGCCTATTCTTGAAGTTTTTGCCTTTCATATAAATATTTGTCAGAGCTGAAGGAGAGGATGAAGAGGGCATGAACACACATAGGCATCAGTATGTATATGAGTCTCAAGTGGATCTTAACCACCTAGAAAAAAGGGACAGGTGGCGATTGCAGTTTGTTCACTGCTTTACGTCTTCTGACACTTGTTTTGTCAGGCAAGTCCTGTGAGGGCTCCAAGCATCAAGGTGCAGACTTTTTTGTATGTGTCCCAGTGACAGGCCTGCAGAGGCACCTGAACTGGTTTTGGTAGACTCAGTATGACTTAAGCACTCAACTGCTTCCTCAGTTCCTCTGGGTTTTTAGAACCAAGTAGTTGCAGAGCTGGAGGGTGATAAGGAGGGGGAAGTGCTTCCTTTGTCAATGACCACAAGGCCACATTCCTGCCAAAGACCTCATAGGTGGCTTTTCCTGAGAACGCTTCCATCTACCAGCATCATGGAACAAGACATAAAAATGAGAAGTGGTCTGCTGGGCTACAGCCAGGGTTCAAAACCCATCTATCCTAGTACATGAAGTGGCTTATTAACAGGTAAGTGGTGCTAAAGGTGCATGCCTGCCACCCACTCCTAAAGTAAAGACCCTGCTAATGTTCCTCTTCCAAGGGGAATGGTCATAGGTCACCATGGGTAGGTGAGTGTTGACTGTGTATGGCGTGGCCATTCAGATGAGGCTGCAGAGCACTTCCAGAACCAGGTGCTAAACTCTGCCACCGAGAGAAGTGACACAAAAATCCAGCATTGCAGGTGAATGTGCTTCAGGCTCCATAACGATTCCAGCCCCATTTGGGACTCAACACCCCCTTCACAAGCTGTTCCCCGAGGTCCCCTCCTCCTCCCACATGGGAGAATCTCATGGCTCTTGGGCACTGGAAGATGGTTTAGTCTAATGGTTCATTATATTAGGCAAATTTGTCCAGGCGGGATGTTTGTCTAACCTTTGCCCATCTTTTATTTGTGGATGATGAACATTTGTTCTCTCTCAACAGGTTGCTGTGCTTGGGGGTGAAGGACATCAACTCATAAGCTGAGTTGTCAAATGACTGAAATCTGGACTAGCAGGAGTCATTCTCAGTTTGAATTGACCGTTGGGAACGAGTTACTGGAAAGCATCTCAGAAAACTCCCAATCTAACATGCTTTCCATCAAACCAGCATGCTTTTTAATTTCAGCTAGGGGTTTGTCCAGTGCCACATGGTTTTAAGTGTCCTGCAGGCTGCTGTGAGTGGCTGCTTTGGGAAAAGTTAAAATACAAACTGAGGCCTTTTGATGGAAGGCAAGGCTGATGATTGTGTAACAACAGGGGCTGTACCAGGGCAGACCATCAATTAGATATCTGGAGACAAATCATAGGACATAGAGTGCAGATAATGGTGGAAATAACCATGGAGGTGGTAGCAGACGTGCCCTTGTAACTGGGGAACAGTCTGGTCCCACCCTGACCTTGGGGAGCAAATCAGGAAATCATCTTCTTAATTAATAAACTCTAAAAACACCCATGAAAAAAGAAAATGCCTTTATTCTGAGGTGGGGGCTCTTACATCTCAGCTTGTTTGTTTTTGGTGTTGTTTTTGTTTTTTTTCTCTCTCTAAGGCAGACATAAAAAGACTCCATAATTTATTCTTAGGACATCTGAATAGTTTTTTATTGAGAAGCCACAGTTCTCACACTTTTACAACTGTCGGCTTGTATAAGGCAAAAAAAGCAAGATGGATCACTTACACAGAAAGTAAAAGCTCTGGAGGAGGGACTGATGGACATGCAGTTACTGGTCAAAATGCAATGTACATGACATATATAAAAAACATTGTGAAACAGAGGAATCGTAAATTATGGTTACAATCTACTGAAATAAATATTCAATATATATTATAAACACATTTGTATAGTCTAAGATTGTAATTAAAGTTGTCTTTGTACATACACGGTTATTTGAAATTTAAACAAAAATGTAACGTTTAGAGGAGCAAATGTCAACATAAAACAACTGCTTTGGACTTGTAATGTGGCATGATATATCCATAATGATAGGATTAATCTGGTGTGGCAATTAGAATGACTAATCCTTTGGGATGTAGCCTCTATGGAGTTAACTGCATATTGAAGGGAAGAGCCTGGTACATTAACAAAGATGCAAAATGATTCAAACTGCTGTCTGGGTTTGTTTGTTTTCTGGTTTTGAAATGAACAGAGAGAACAACAAAAAAAAATAATTGTAATTGCCTCATTCTTTTAAAAACAAAGCTGGGTTTCTTTTTTTATTATTATTAATTTTAAGCAGTTGGCATCCACAGAAATGAAACAAAGAAATGAAAGGACTTGATTCACTCATCTTCACAACAATTTACCATCAATGTATATACAGTACATTAATGAAGCATTGTTTAAACTTTAATTATAACAGGGACACACCTAGCATGTTTTCTATGTAGTTTTTTTCATTAACAGTATTAAACAATGGTGCTCCATATTGCTTATGAACATATAGATATGAAATTAGGAAACCGATGAATCAAAGAGAGGTGCTAATCTTATTACCACACAGCTAACATGGCATTTGTATTGGTAAACTTCTCATGGGCATTTAGAGCTGACATAAAAATTCCTAATGTGGCTAACTGAGTTACAGACGAGGTACATGCACGGATACCAGGCGACCCCCCCAGCCTAGCCAGTCTTCCGGGACAGCTTCCCTAGTCGTCCTCTTCATCTTCCTCATCGCTGTCCTTCATCGTGATCCCTTGGAGCCCTCCGCCTTCACTGACTGACGCCGTGGCCTCCTCTACCGTCAGCCGGTTCCGGATGGTCTCGTAGGTTTTGCTGTTCAAGGTGGAGTCCAGCACGCCTTGCAATCGGAAATCCCGGTACGTTTTCTAAAGTGGGGAGAGGCATGGGGGAGGGAGGAGACAGCACAGGGGTCAGGGCTGACGCCGGCTCCCCTGCTTCACCGCAGGTGTCAGCCTGTGTCCCTGCACCGGCGTTTGGGGCCACTAACGGAAGAGGCTGGGGTGCCAGGGACGTCCCAGCCCTGGGGACGTTTTGCATCACCCCAGGCAGCACAGGCGGGGTTTCTCTGCCGGCCACTGCTTTGCCACGGCAGAGGTCCCTTTAGGCTGCCTTGGGCAACAAGTTACGGCTCTGCGACTCCAGCCCGGCCCTTGCTGGGCCTGCAGGGTGGCCGGGCTGTGTGGCTGCAGACTTCGAAGCAGGGGTGTACTGAGGGCTGCCCAGGGGAGCTTTGCATATAGTAGGCTGGGGTCTAAAAAGACATGGAAGCATCAGATAAGGGCTCTCCTCCAGCTGACTTCCCTTGCTTCTGGACGCATTCACCCTGTCTGTAACGTCAGTTACAGTTCTTCACGCAGCAGAACACTTATCGCCCATAACTGCAGATGTGATTACACATTCCCAGAATGGTCTGTATTAAACAATCCTACCTACAGTACTGAGATTAAATAAACTAAGTCTGGGATACTGGAGAAAATTGTTGATGTATAAACATAAGCACACAGCATGTGTTTCTTAAATCGCTTTTTCTTCACCTAATTCTGAAACTGGAATTGTATTTCCACGGTTAACTACATTACCCTTGTTATTACAATCAGTATCTCTCATTTGAATTTATGTTTAAAATCTTCCTGACTCTGTGAGATAAAACTCTGGCCTTGTAGTTCATTTAATTGTGCTGTGCGTGGAAACTATTTACTCTTCTGCTATTTCAGAAAGTCCTTGGATTTGTTGTAGCTGCGTCTGAATGTAATATTGGTATAAATAAAGCACAAGGAAGAAAGCTTTCCTCAGTTAGCTGACAAGTAGAAATAATTTGTCTGTGCCTGTTGTTTTCAGTTATGAAAAGCACATTTAATACATTTCAGTTTTAATTTATTCATGCCTTCAATGTGTTCACTGCACACAAGACCATAAACATTATAAAATACTAGACCAAAAAATGTTAGATAGAACCTAAAATGATCAAAAATATATTTACCCCCTTCTGTGATCTTATTATTTCATGTAAACCACTGTGATTTCACACTGAAATAATTATCATTAGTCCAAGGCATGCACACACACATATATATACACATACAAGTGCACTCAAGGAAAAAAAAAATGTTACTTTCAGGGTATGTTATCTCACCTTTGTGATCTCTTACAGTTGATTATATACACCCATTGTAAAAGAAAAGACTTCAATTAACTATGAGAACAATTGTCATTTGCATTCTGACAATAATCATGAGCCATAGCTGGGATTAAATGTTTCTAGTAAAACAGTGTTAAAAACCTTTGGTTCAATTTAACCCATTTTAACACCAGAGTTCATTGGTGTAATCAACATGTTTGTCCGCAAAGAGGTTAATTTTGGTGTGCTTACTGTACAGGTAGGGTCAAACAGAAATAGGGCTTCCTTTTTTTTCATTCAAGCAGTTACTTTGTTCTTTTTTTTTTTGCATCTATATGCATTTCAAGGTCTTGTTTATCCTTCTTTACATGCCATACACACAAGGATGATTTTTAAGACTTTTAATGAATGGCTTATTTGCCAGAGACAGTTTACCTACAAGAACATGCCATACATCTGCAGACAGACACTCATACACACATGCTCCTTCCAACAGCAAGGTGATTACCTTTACTATCCTAATGAGAGTTTTCAGCTGGTAAATGTGAAGCTGCAGGTCCATGCGGTCTGTCAGCCAGGTGCAGACAACATTCATCGAGCTGGTGTACCATTGCTGCAAGAGAGACAGGACTTCTCCAGCAACCACGTCAGGACTGTGTGCTACGCCCCGAGTACTATGGGCTGCACCCAGCACACACAGCACCAACTTTTCCCACTAGCCAGCCTGTTCATGGGCTACGACAGACTTAGAGGGGGAGACAGGCAGCCTCTTTTACACAGAATTTTCATGCATGAGCTTTTGAATTTTAATTATAACAACAAACTTATTAGGAGGGGTAACAGCCACTGGCAACACCACAAGGTTTTCGTAGTCCTATTTCTCCATTGACGAGACTTGCCAGAAGTGGTGTGCATGTGGCCTCATCCAGTTTTTAACCCATTCTGTCCCCCTCTCCCCCCCAGCAGTGAGAGCACAGTCCTGCCTTTAAGTGTATCAGACCTGCACTCAAGCTACTTACCGTCTTGAAATTCAAACATAACAAGCCACAGGGCGAGACTGGTTCCCTGATGCCGAGCGGAGGGGAGGCTCGTGCGGGGCAAGGGTTGGCTGCGGGTGAGGATGCTGGTGTAAGCACCTACAGCCACCTGCCCAGGTTGCGTGGGACATGCTCACAAGTATGAACTATGGAAAAGCAGCAAAGAAATGAGCTTGTTTCAAGCTGTTGAACTCCCAGGGCCCCTCCCAGGGCTGAAATTTTGCTGTTTGTCTGTGAAAAAAGCTTGCAGCTGTGTGGCAGCAGCCTGCCAGCCCCCTGCGTAGGAAGTCTCTGGTGGGCTGTGGATCAGCACCCTGCTCACACAGGGCTGGCATTGCACGTCTGACGCCACACGGATTAGCAGCAAGTCCTTGAGATAAGGAAAAGCAAGGGGCTGTGGTGGTGGGGGATCACAAACCCTCAACAATCGATTACAAAGTGGTCTGTATACAGAAGCACATCATGCCTCTGTACGCACAGTCACACCCTTCTCTCACAATGTCTTTTACACACATTCTTACACACACAGAGAGATCCAAACCTATACTGCAGACCAGCTGCAATTAATCTAGAACCAGTTAAAGAAAAACAAACCCTAATGGACCAGTTTATAAAAGTCCCGATTGAGCACCATCCAGTTTAGTCTGAACTGCAGCTTCCTGCCAATTAGCCTAAAACCTTCCATCAGCCTAACACAGATAGTATGGCCTCCCTTCACCGCACCCTCGTGTGGGGGTTTCTCACACAGAGATGTGCCTTCTTCTCTCCAGCTGCTAACGCTGCCAGCGCAGCAGGTGATTGGAGACAACTGAATATTCTGTAATTGCAAAACTGAGGCCAGTGACTTGTCACCCTCCATCCTTCACCAAGTGGCTGAGAGGCCAGCACTTGTCTGGGAGCAGAGTGCGGATGGTGCTGCTGGATGTGAGTCTCCAACACTATCAGCAAGCACTAGGTAGGGCTTAGCTGGCAGCACTGGGCTTGCAGACACTGCTGTCCTGCAGCACCCACAAGCTGGTACAAGGCTCACCAGAATTAGTCCAACCAGCCCAGCATCACATAAATGTAGGCTGGACACACACTAATGAACTGCATGGTAATATACCTGGGAGTTTCTACCCTCCACCAGGAGCAGACAGCAGAGGTTAGCCATGCTGCACTGGAAGGGTTCCCCCCCCCCCCCCCTTTCAATGAAGATGTTCCTGTACTTCTATTTCTACACAGCTGCTTCTAAAATGGAGGAAATAAAGGGATGGAAGAGCCACCAAACAAATGACACGTGGCGATCTCTTGCTTGATGCTTACATCTTGTGCAACTTGTGGCAGAGATTCCTGCTGGCCCTTCATCTCTAGGACAAAGATCTGGCAAGAGCAAAGAGCTTGAATGAAACTAATTGAGACAGGCAAGCAGAAGCTCTCTCCACAAGAGAACTGAAGCTCAGATACTGTTAACTGTCACTTGAGGTCCTGACATTAGATTGCTGTTGAATTGTGAGTGAAGCACACTGGTTAGCTGGTGTAGGCTTAACCAGCATAACAGACATAGACATAGTCTGGTGGGTGGGTCTTCATACCTTCCAATCCCTCAGGCTAATCTAAGAGGTCACAGCAACACTGGGTATCCCCAGAGAGCCCTGGGTGCCTGTGGGTGCTGGGACAAGGACCCAGGACAGACAGCAGCCAGCTGAGGGGCGTGGCACAAAGTGACTGCTCTCACTGGGGGATCTGCCTGGATTCCCTGGTAATGTTGGGGGGCCATGTGGACAAAACAGAGAACAGTCATTATTGTTTATAATGCTACTTCTCTGCAATCAGCATGCTTAAATGAGTCATGCTCTTGTGTGACATTAGCTGTGACCCAGGGCTGTGTTGGCACATGGATGCCCAGGTCACCCTAATGTCTCCTTCCACCACCTCTTTAAATCAAAACCCACAGAGGAACGAAGAGAGTAAGTTACATACACACACCCTCTCCCTTCCACTGCTGCCTCACGTCTTCCACAAAATGATCTGCCCGGGTGCTTATGTCACATCTAAACGAGATGAGAAGTCCCCAGCAGGGGCAGCTCCTGCCATTTCTGTCTGTCCCACGCTGCACACACCTACACGGTATGGATGTGTATGGATCTGAAACAGAATTATAGAGTCTGTCAGGAGGTTATCAGCAAGGTGAATTTGCTGCTGTGAGACCTCCAGATGAAGCAAAATGAAACATTTTTCCATGTTTCAGGTAGGCACTTGAACAGTGAATTCTGCGGAGATGCAAACTTCTCCAAAATCTGAATAGTAAAAATAAATAAATAAATGTGAATAGTACCTCTCTCCTCTTGAGCACTGGCTGACAAGGGCTCAGCCAGGCGTAGTGCTTGGCTGCATGAAAGGAGCTCTCTTTCTCAAATCTAAGTTACTCCAAAGACTTTCTGCTTTATGAGAAAAAGACAAAGTCTAATTCATTGATCTTGATACACAAAACCGTCACGTCACTTTCATAGAGCACACACCAACTGCTGAATTTAAGCCCTGCATATTCATAAAAATAAGTTAGCCCATAAATTAAATGTTCTCTTTAGCTATCACTAGTGTTGATGTGCTATAAGACGCACAAGCCCTCTGATTCATGACTAACCTACCAAAGCAGATAACATTTGCATATGATTATATTATTAAAAAAACAACAACAAAGCCAAATGCTCTGAAGCAGAAACGTGATCATTTCAGACAAAAGAGTGCAGTGTGGTCCTGTAGTGACACCAGCCGCCTCGCTCTCCCCGTGTGAGTCTGCCATTCCCTGAGGGGAAGCAGGGTACATGCTGGGGACACAGGGCTCCTTGGGGCTCCAGCTCCAGCCTTGCAGCTTGTCCCCAAAGACAAGGTGCAGAGGGCACTGCCCAAATACTGAACTTTGAGGCCTTGCCATGGGGCTGCAACACCTTTCAGGCACATTTCTGGAGCTCCAGCACCAGCTAAGCTGTGGCATGTGCACAGCAAAGTAACTAGTATAATTATACTTTCTGAAACTTTGTGCACCTGGTTGTAAAGAATGAGCAGACCTCATTGATGCTCTCAGGCCCATGGACCTCAACTCCACATAGAACTTGCTGCTGCACATGCACATGACCAATGCTAGCTGGCATCCTTGCCAGAAAATTTACACTCAGTCTGGGGGCACAGGGTGAGGAACAGCTGTGGAGGGTGCATCCTGGTGGATGTCACACATCCATTGGGTTGCCAACGGGGAAGGGACCATGGCTCCTACAGAGGCAAGCCATGGCCCTGCTACCTGTTGTGTGGTGTGACCTGGATAACACCAGTGGAAATGCAAACAGGTGATCTTTGGGTACTATCAGAGCCCAGCAACAGCAAGTAGATACTGTATTTGCACGGTCAAGAATTCAGTCCCTCTTTCAGGTCAGTTTTCCTGTTCTCTTTTTGTCTTTCACAACAACTCTCATCACTGGGTGCTAGCCTAAGTAGATGGGGTGGGCCATGGGCTGGCTGTGATTCTCCTGGATGGGCCTCAGAGGAGCTGAAGCATCCCAAGGGTGGCTTTCCATGGCTGCCCACCCAACACCCCAAACAGATCGAGCATGGAGCTTTCTTGTTCTCCCCCCCCCCCTTTTATTACTTTTTTTAAATGCAAAAGCATGATCAATACGTTGCTGAAATAGCAAGTTTGTCTCTGAATACATAAATTGCAAAAATTGATATGAATAAATCTGCAAGTAACACACTGAGTGTGGCACATTTTATCAGGAAATAAAGCCCTGTGCTGGGTTCCTGCGCTTTCCGGGAGGTGGTGTCATTACACATACACAGGAACATCTGCAAACCCCCGTCTTCTTTGGTGTGAGCTGAATGGAAGCATGACCTCCTGTTCCTTGCCATGAACCTTGAGTTCACACTCATATTTTACATGTTACAGGAAGCCACAGCTCACCCCAGGGGTGCTGCAAACAGAATCTCGTAAGCCAGATGCAACACTGCTTCTTAAGGCACCTGAAGG
The DNA here is from genome assembly GCA_024611175.1 of Megaceryle torquata. Classification (NCBI taxonomy): domain Eukaryota; kingdom Metazoa; phylum Chordata; class Aves; order Coraciiformes; family Cerylidae; genus Megaceryle; species Megaceryle torquata. The sequence continues at coordinate 23,579 of JANIJG010024718.1, forward strand.
AGCTGTATTCTTCATTCAAAAGCTTACATACTAGTAGCTTAAGGTCACTTCAGCTTTTGTAAAGAGTGGGACAAAACCAGGAATGCTTATAGGGCTGGGTTGTCAGCAGGGTAGCAGAGGGATTACAAGGAACCTGTGACTCTGCCTCTTTCTGCCTTTACTGGTAGTTTTTTTGTGTGTGAACAAGTGCCATACAACAGATTGAGGCTGGTATAAAGGCCTGGGACTGTGCAAGAGCACCCCGCTGAGCCTCAGCTGTGCTTGCAATTAGCAATAGGCATGAAATGATTATTGTTGTGGTGGCTGATGGCAATCTGAAGTGACAAGTTTTATGGGGGAAGTTGTAGTAGGGATGTTCAGCAAGTTTCTGCAAACCATTAATCGAAGGCTGCAGCACAGTTTAGTCAAAGCTATTTTATGTCATTCCAAAGGTCTCACAAGGATGCTGAAAGAATATTTTTCTGCTCTCAGTGCCTTGGAATGGAGTTTTTCTAGGTCAGGGATTCTTTACTGCCCTATTTAGTGTCAAAAATACCCATTTGCCTCAAATTAGCAGAAAGCTTGTAGTTAAGGGCTAGAGATTAGGCATACAAAATTACTCAGCAGGTGACTGCTGGGTGGATTTGGGGGTTGAGAAGTCTTTAAAACTGACTACAAGACATTATATACTTCTGACAAAAGAACATAGTAATCCTACCTGCTTGCTTTAACCACTGTTGTTTGTCTATTATTATGTGCTTTAATGCTCATAAGAGCAAAACTACTGGTGATACTACTCAATTACCATAGTAACTCTCCCCTCTGACCTCTCATTTCAGTACTCACTTTCTGACCAGAACCAATCCAAGCAGGGCATATCTATTTAAAACTGTGACACACTGAACAAGGAGGCTCCAAATGCCTGCTGGCTCCTTCTCTTTGTCCAAGACGTGGACTTGCTTTGAAATGCTGAAAGGCAGCTTTGAAATGAACCCTTGAATTCAAGGTGTTTCAAAGGTGAGGGGATGGGTGTCAGATGGCTGCCTCTGTGGCATCCCTGAGCCAGTCAGCACAGAGTGAAGAGACCACAGAGGTGGGAAGGGAGAGAGGAACAGGTTGACTGTGAGTCTTATTTCCCAAAGGAAAACTGAACTTGCTGTCAGGCAATAGCCCCTTCTCAAAGCAACTCGATCAGCCAGAAAAAAAAAAAAAATTAAAAAATTACCGACTCTTTGTATCTGGTGTTTACGTCCATGTCCAATGGGCCAGAAGCTCAGCTGGTGGAAAGCACAGCAGGGCTGTGCTGATTTACAACTGCTGACAGTACGTGACAGCCAACAAAGCCATGTCCATCCCCATCCTGGGCAGCTCAGAGATCAATTTTGGTATTCGGCGTTGTCACATGCATTCACAGCAGCCACCTCCCCTTGGCAGGTGTCATCTCCACAGGGAAGGTAGGGAAGAAGCCACGGCACCTCAGGACCATGCTTTGTGGGGACCAGCTCTGTGCACACAGCTGCCAGTGCTGCATGAAGCCTTGCTTGGTGAATGGGAGCAGGAGCTCTTCTGGTGAAGTGTGACTGTCCAAAGGAGTGTGCTCCTGTGTTCACTCGCTGCGTGCCCTGTACACACATGCAGCCAGGTTTGTGCACATGGAGTTGGCTGCAGGCCTGAAACCCAAAGCCCAGGCTGCTTGGTGGCAGTCATGGAAGGACCATTCTTGTTCCTCCAATCATCTGTGGCCATCAAAGTGTTCCTCTCCACCTTCCCTCGCTGTTTCTTTTACTGTTGATCTAAGTCAGTCATTGCAATTACAAAACCTGGTAAAGACAGTAAGTATGCAGCATAGAGCCTCATGGCAAATGCAGTTTCCAACTCTTTTCTTTTGAGAGAGGTGCTCTCAACAAGCCTGAATGTAAATGGCAGTGTATGTGGTCCCAGTTTAAGATCCTCCTCCGAAGGCCAGCTCATCTGGGATGCTGGATGTGGATGAGAGCGGTGGTAGGACAAAGCGTGAGACTTGCCCTGCTCCCAGTCAGCGCTAGCGAGGTCTCGGCTGGGCTACCAGAGATGAACCCTGTCTATTTTTCAGGCTGTGCTTTGGAAACCCAGGTTTTGTCTTGCTGCAGAAGAAGGCATGCTGTCCCCCAGGCTGGCCCACAGCTGGGACAGTGGTGGAAGAGCAGGGACCCGGCCTTGAAGACAAGGTGTGACTGAAACTCTTGCGTTAAGACACGGTGGTGGCCCTGGAGGAAGACCTGTCACAGCCGAGGCGGGTAAAGAGCCACGGTCCCTCAGGTGAACACATAACTCTGGTCTCAAGTGTCAGTGAGAAGACAGGAATGGATATTCTGCCACATGATGAAGAAAGAAGAGGCACATCTCTCCCCTGCAAACATATTTCTTCTGGATGGCAAGTGGAGACCTGCCCATGCAGCAATCTCTATCCCATGTGTTCATCAACTTTTCTTCCTGCTACTCAACAAAACCATCCTCTGCACTGGGTACACTGGGTATCACTCCATGGTGCCCTGCTTATGGGTGCCCTCTCCCCTGCCATTTGACCAGAAGAGCCATCCAAAGAGAGATCAGCATTTTATGCTACAAAACCTCCTCCTCTGGTGCAGAGGGCCAAACCTGCAACTGGGTCAGCGGCTCAGGCAAAAAGCATCTGTCTTGCTCGTATCCTGGCCGTGGCCATGGGTGGCATCAGTAATAACCCAGTGACTCTTGATTTACACCTGCTGAGGATTTGGTCCGTTCCTCCACGCCTGGCAGGGACCAAGACTCAGAAGACTGAGTATTATGCCTGGAAGCAGAGAAATTGGCGTGACACTGCCCATGTTACAGAAATGAAGTTTAGAGGCTGTGGATCTATGAACACAGAGCTAACCAGAAAATAAGCAATGAGTTAATATCACAGGCATTGATCAGCTAGTCTTACAATTAATGCTTCCAATAAAAAAAAAAAAAAAGCTCCCCCTTTTTATTCAACAGACTAAGAAATTAAACACTTGTGGGCTCATTCTAAAGAATGAATGAAATTGAATAAGCTACCTAGCACTTGAGATTCCCAGCGAGTGCTTGAATAGAGCAAACCTCCTGAGTTGAATGGATTGCCTTTTGGGACCAATTTGTCTCTTTTCACTCTTTATTCCTCCTTTTTTGCTGACAGATGTACAAAGGCGGAACTGCGCTGTGCAGCTTAGCTACATGCACCCACAGCAGCTGTCACTTTTGTCGAGCAAGTTAATCAAGCAAATGCCACCATATCCCACTTTCTATAAGGAACAACATGTTATAGACAGTAGTCTTGGGAGACAGGGAGGGAGGGAGAGAGACTTTATTTTAACTTTGAGTAGCTGGTATTTTTTTTCCCCTCTGTGTGTGTAAAAAAAAAAAAAAGACAAAAAAAAAAGTGCAGATAAACTCAGTAGCACAAGCTGACACTTTTGTTTTCCCGTAGAACAAATATTTAATATGATTTTAACTCTAATTTGTACTAGAGAGAGAGCTGTCCGGTTTTAATTAAATTTAAGGGACTTAGTGGAACACAGTTAAAAAAAGAAATGGAAGCTTTTTGTTTGCGTTAACGCTTGTTGATAATAATATATTGATTGTCAATTGCTAAGCCCAAAAGATTAGTGTAGTAAATACTATTATCTGAATGCCACAAGTGAAGTGCTAGCTTCCCGTCCCTGCTTTTCCCTTTGTGAGGCAGTTTGAATCACTGGTTGTTATTTATACATTTTCTTTGATAAAACCAACTTGTGTGGCTGATTTTTTTTTTAAACCCTGCCTCATTAAGTGCATAATAGCATTTACTTGTGGGGCTTTCTGCTTTTTAGCCTTTCAAGCTTAAGCTTATATTCCTCTCTCACAACCATGTTTCAAAACTCGGGATGTTCACAAACAATTGGATACATACCAATATTGTATATATCAGATGCTCTCTTGCTATTGCCAAAGACTAGAAAATAACAGAACATTATTTGCAAAGAGTAAATAAATAGTTATCATCCTGCTACGCTGCCACACGCCAGATCATAACATTGTCCGATCATTAGGTAGCTTTTCTATTGCACATAATTCTTTAGGTGCATAGACTCGTTAGGTATGAAAAAGTCAACATCACAAGTAGGTCTTTTGGTGGAGACCTACAGAGCACACAGCAGCAAAACACCGTAAGGGCTGCAGGCAGCCCTTGGTTTGCTATTAGAAAGGTAGTTCCCCCCAGACTCACGTACTATTGAAAGTACCTTCTCTTTCATAAAATATATCTGAGTTTTGGTAACAGATTGCACTGTGCTAATTTAGCTTCTCCATGGGGTCTTTGGCTTGGTATGTTCAGAAACTGAGCACACAAATCAGGAGCGTTTGGGATATGTGGACTGTTTCCGAAACTCTGGACTCTGGACTTGCATCTCACCCGTACGAGCAAAACTCCACCAGACGTGCTTTGCAGGGCTCTGCCTACGCCCCGGCAAGCAGTCCTCACAAGAGGCAACATGACCCTCATTTTCTGAATTAAACCTTTCTATTAAACTCTATGTTAAATTCTACAGATCTAGTAAAGCACTAACAATTTAATAAAAAAATCTCCTGAAGACTCAGGGTTTTGGCCACTTTTTTCTTAGAAGTTATTACTTTATTCTATCAAAGCCTTGTGAATCTGCCTGGAGTCTCCCAGGTCATACTCACACTCTGTGCTATTACTTAAATAATTGGCTGTTCTTTTTTTTTTTTTTTTTTTTTTTTTTTCTTTTTTTTATTGCTATAGTGCTATCACTGCAAGTACACGCATTGTATTCAACATCCACTCCAGTGCTGTGATTTCTGGATGCCTTTTACTCTATTTTATATTCTTTAGCTAATACATTTCATTCACATTGACAACGTAGCTACACAAGGAAGTTACAAAGTCAAAGGGGCTCAATATTAAAATAATTTGTATTATTATTTAATAAAGTCACAGTCCCAGAGTTGCATAATAGGGTTAAGCTGCTAGCCAGAGCAACTCATCATCTGTCTAAGATGCAAATGGCATCACCGAATTACATTATCATTTTTATTGCCCCCCTCTTCCCTTCACAAAAATAAACCACAAAAAAACTTTGAATCTCGTAAGAGCTTTGCTTTCAAACAGGGAAGAAAATTCAGAATAAAAGCTGAAACACAGACCCAGGCGCACTGGAGTGCCACACGCTTTTTGCAGTACATATGGCACCTGAGATCACCCACTGTTTGGGGGTCTCGGCAATGGGGTGCGCTCAGGCTGGCGCTTCACCCTTAATTGGCTTGAAGTTGGACCCGATGGGGCTCGGCAGGTCGGTGCCATGGGTGTGAATGGGAGGGAGGTGTGGGACTCCTTGCGGTTACGATTTCTGCGTCTGCTGGTGAGACTGAACAAATTCCCTGCTTGCCAAAGGGCCACAACTTATACTACATGCTCCTTGATGCAAAATTCTCTCATCATGTAAACCAAAATAATTCTATTCCTTTTCAGGGAGGAAAAGGAGGACCAATATCTTCTGTGTCAGTGGGGCCAAGGTCCCCAGCAAATAAACGTGCCCAAGAAGAACATCTCTAACACTCCCGTCTTTCAGTGCAGCACAAAATCAGTTAACACCTACACGCATTTCGTGCAGCTGCAACTCCACACGCCTTGGCGGGTGCAGGTTTGTTTACTCTGCACGTCAGTGGCTTTGCAGGCAATCTGTGTGCTCTCATCACACAAGCAAAGCTTTCCCACAGCAGGTACATGGCCAGACAGAGCCAGATAGGGACCTGCAGATGGTACTGCACTTTCATCAGAAGAGGAACAACTTTGCTGCTAGGGATATAATGGCTTGTTCTTATTCAGGTGTTACCAAGCAGTACATCAGGGTGGTCTATCCTGCTAGTGAGATGCCAAAATCTCTGTCTAGGCAAGAGCCACATAGTCCCATCCCTGGCAGAAGTGAAGTCAGGGAGCTACAAGACAGGACATGCCAGTGCTCCTGGGGTGGATCTCCCTGGAAGAGCTACTGAAGTGTTGGCTCAATGGATGGATGTAGTGGCTGATGCTCACAGTGATTCCAGAAGGAAGGTTCCTGAAACCAGTCCTGACAGTACCTGTAACTTTTTATTTGCTATGTCCTCAAACCAGGGACACCTCATCCCTAAGTGAAGGCAGGCATCTGCAGGTCTGCAGGCTCAGAGCCTTGGTGGGTGCCTCTTTTCCACCTGCAGAAAATGCTGCCTTTTGGGCAACATGTCCTGGCTACATACACCCCTGAGCTGGAAGGTCCTGCCTTTACAGGGCACGCAGCATCCTGTGTACCTGCATGCAGGGAACTGAGCTCTTACTGGTGCCCTGTGGGTACACCGTCAGGTTGGGTCTGGGTGCTGGGCTCTCTCTCCCTTTGCTGTACATACAGCTCAGCAAAATGCACAGCACTTGCTGGTAACTGTCAAATAAAACTCAAAAAAACCTGCTGCTTTGCATGATTTTGTAGACCTTGACTTTCCTAAGTGAAAGAACTTCTGCATAAAAATAAAGGTACACACACACACACACACACACACACACACAACCCCACTTCTGTATGGATGCCGGCTCTCAAATACTTTTTTTTTTTTAACCTATAAAATATCCTGTTTATTTCCATTTTTCAGAAAAAAACCAAATTAAGTTGACATGTTAAAATCTGAGTTTCCAGATAAAGCAGCTTAGTAAAACCATTATTCACAAAGTGTGCTGCTTTTTTCTGTCCTGATTTCAGGGCCCCCCTTTAGTGCAATGCAGGGATGATATAACTGGATGCAAAGTTGCTCACTAAGATGCCATACAGTAATGCATGCTATGGCGTACTTTAATTATACTTGTAATTAGGAATAATCAAAAGCTGTAACAAAGTGGGACCAGGTAGACTTCAGGACATGCTCTAGTGGAATGGTGAAGTGTTTAGTTTTGATTTGGTTTGGGTTTTTGTTGTTGATGGTTGGATGTGGTGATCTTAAAGGTCTTTTCCAAGTGTGCCAATTCTGTGATTCTGTGACTTTAGGTCTTTTATAGCCTACAAACTTAAAAAAAAGCAGGTACAGGCTGCCCAGATATCTCAGTTCTTAGAGTTTTGTGAGTATGGAAGAAGCAGGATCCCTGGTATCATCCCTGGGGTTACACACTGGAGAAAACACACTGCCTGCCCGAGTCCTGCTAAACATTTTTGAATGCTGATATCATACATCCAGGGCGAGGTTTAAAGAAGCACTGGGAAAGGAAAGAGCTGCAGATCAAGAGAAACGAAGTGACCTGGGACGGCTAATCTCGCATGCACTGCTGGCTGGCATGGGCAATGGTAGTGATTGTGTGGGGCTGGATTGCAGGGGGAGAAGAGGAAAAGAGGGATTGGAGGCACTGCTGGAAATCAGACAATTCTTCATTGTCTGTGCAGGGGCTGTTGGCTCACCCCTGCGTGCACCGTGAGTTTCTTTGGGCAAAGGCCCTTTGCACAGCCCGGAGGGAGGGAGCAAAGCTGCCGACAGCGAGGGGCTTGGCCCTGCACATCTGTGTGCACCAGGATGTCCTGGCCCTTCCCACGCTCCTCACACCCCCAGGATCAGCTGACACCCGCCTGGGTTGGGGTTCAGGGGGAACACCATCAACTTCAGGCTCTCCTTCCTGACAAGCCACAAGACTGGAGCTTCAATTAGCTAAGTCCTCTTAAACAAAGCCGGAAGGCAGCTCAGCGCGCACTATGCAACTTGTATGCAGTTGTAAACGTGCACAGGCAGCTCCCGGTCAGGGAGCAGAGAAGCTGCTTGGAAAAAGGCTCTCTGCAAATCAAGGATGCCCTGCTGCCTGCAATACAGCATGATGGTACCTCTTCCCTAAAACCTACCTTGGCTACTCATGCCTACTGGGAAATAAATGATCTTTCACTCAGCGCCGGCCCTAAAACAAAAATCTCTGACACTCAAAAGCACTGTGCAGATGATGTTAGGAAGCCTATGCTGACCTTAACGTAACGGAGCAATCAGTCTGCCTTCTTAGAATGATTAATGGAAAATCTCCTCTGGAAAAGAAATCAAATTAACTGTCTTCAACCAAATGTCTACTGGAACATGAAAAGCTGTTCTGATAAAGACATTTAGAAGGGAAAAAAACCCTTACGAGCATGTAAAATCCAGTGACAGATCTAGGACTTATTTTATTAAGACTTTCCCTAAAATAAATTAAATGGAGCCTACTTAAATAAGCACTTCAGGAAAGAAGTTTTGCTAAGGGGAATACAGGAGAGGCAGAAGGCCACACTCGAGCGCATGTTTGTTGCCGTGTGAAGATCATATAAAGGAGTTTAAAAAGACAGGGGTTGGCTCCGAGGAGCAGTGTCTGTGCTAAGCTCCTTTCCTCCCTTCTGTGTGGATCTGAGAGGGCATGTTGGAAGAAAAAGAGGCCATAGAAGGATGGTGCACACTGTGCCCCCTCAGGACAAAGATGATTTGTCCCTTCCTTGGAAGGTATATGGATAATTGCTGTCATGTCATAATTTTTTTCGCCAGCTAAGGTCCCTGCAGTGGGACTGACTCCAGGTCTGGGTCCGAGTCTGCTGAGCCAGCCGAGGGCTGCAGAAGCCTCTGCAGCAAAAGCTGCACTGTTCTGTCTCCTTCAAAGATACAACGGGGAGAAAATAAGCAAGCTGCACTTCCTTGGGATCAATCTGCCTAATTGTCTTAATTTCACAACTTGCTTGGGAAGGAGGGGAGAGGGGGGGAAAAAAAAAAAAAGCAAAAACCAACGCAGAAGAAATAGCTCAGTGGAGGCCATATCAGGATGGGAGTGGGAGAGAGTTAGTGCCCTAATGAGCAGTCTAGCTGCGTAGGAGGGAAACAGGTTGTTGTCTGTCTAAGAGAAAGCAGTGAGTGCGGCTCCAAGCAGATACTAGATGGGAGCCCGGCACACAGTCTGATATCCGTTCTTCCCCTGATCCTGCAACCCGTCCTCCTGTGAGTAATTCTAACTCACAGTGAGTAGCTCCACTGACTCACGACCAAGCTTTTGAGTTCAAGGAGGTGAAGGAGAAGGGAGGGTGAGAAGGGGTCTCTTTTGGCATTTGATTGTGCCTTGCAAGGCTTACAATCTAGCAAGAAATGCCATGATCCTGCAAGCATGCCTTGAAGGAGCTGCCAAAATTCAAGTGGGTAACCCTGCCGAAAGCAAAAGCTCTGATTTTAAGAGTAAGCTAATGCCTAAGTGTCTGCGGGGAACTTGGGGAATCAATGGATCTAGCTGCCGGTCTGTGTTCAGCAATTTTTCTGTATGCTCAGGTGTGGTACCAGGCTCCAAATCAGTAGGTACTGAAACATTGCTGAGCTGCCTGTGGATGCTCCAGTAAACCAGTGAGAAGTGCTCATTCAGGTTCCTGGAAATTTGTATAAGGATTTTGCTGAAGTCTGGGACTCGCAGAGTGCTATGCATCCTTATTACTCAACATCTCTGATATTCAGAAATCATTACCAGCAAAGAGCTTTTGCCTCCCTGAGGGCAGTGGGAAGGAGATGCTGGCTCCTCTAACGGCTGAGCCATGACTTCTCTTGTGCCGCTGGGAGAGGACCTGGAGAGACTGTCTCCCTGCACTGAGGATGGAGCAGAGCAGAGCAAAACCCCAGCCTCCCCCATTGCCTTCCTCACTATGCCTGCCCGGACTGGACCCTGCTGATTCCACTCTAGCCGTCAAGACAAAAAACCGCCTCCGTCTTGCAGAGATGAACGGGCTCGCTTTCTCGTTTCAGGAGAAAATACTCCGTCTGGTATCCCGGCTGTGACACAGACCTTTGAGGAAGCTGAACATACAGAGTGACAGTGAAGTGGTAAAACTGCCTTCTGCAAAAAGCATGGTGACTGCTGCCACCTCAGCGGGCTGTATCACTGCGTGATTAAGTTCTTACCAGACTTTTTGGTAAAGGCAACCTTCCTGATCTGATAACTGCCAAGGACAAGCCAAATACGCAGGGTCAATCTATGCACATTTAATCCCCAGAAGGCAGATTAAGTGTATAATTGACCCATATAATCCGTGTATCATCTCCAGTGAAATGTTTTCTATGTCCGGTTTAGGCAGACATGAGGCCCATAAGAAAGCGATCAGAGACAGTATTACCATTGCAGTGGATTTCATCAAAGTTAGAGATGGCTTTTTAATCACTGATCTCAGAGACTGCTAGATTTAAGCAGATGAACTAGCACTAAGCACATCTGTTTTAATCCTTATCTTCTACTCAGGCTGGTGTCTTCAAGAAGTACAAGGAGGAAAAAAATAAATTAATTTTTTTTAGGTCCTTGCAATCTTAGGAGCTTCTCTTGGTGTTTTGATCTCTCATATCAAAAGCATGTTTGTTTTTTTTTTTTTGGTTTTTTTTTTTTTTTTTTTTTTGCAAGGTTTTGAATTGTTTATCAGGAAGAAAAATTCCGTCCGTTTCATTGTTGGGCTCCA
>JANIJG010024718.1:34042-99091 GCA_024611175.1 Megaceryle torquata
AGTTCCTTGCAATTTGAGGTTCTTCTCTGCGTGTTTTGATCTCTAATATAAAAAGGATGTTTTTTTTTTTTTTTTTGTTTTTTTTTTTTTTTTTTTTTGGTAAGATATTGAATTAATCATCAGAGAGAAAAATGCCATCTGTGCTATTTAGGGACTGCATCAGGATGCTGGAATGTGCAGGATCTCAGGGAGCTCACTCCACGTTCAGTAGCCTTTTGTGTACGTGCTATTCTCCTGCGCTGGGGAGGCAATATTCTCACTATGCTTTACTTTAGTGTTTACCAATTTATGAGGAAGAAAGGCTGGCATTCACACTATCTACTAGTCAATCATAGACTTTCTGGATCAGATATGTTCTGAGGGGTTGAAACCTATACTGTGAGTATCTAAGGCTGTGTGTAAAGATATACACACGTACACAAAGATATAAATAACTTCCACCAAAGGCCACAACCCTTACAAGTTGTGCCTTCAGATAAAATTATGGATGTATAAACTTTGGACCTATGACATTCTAGGTGTCCCCAGCCAAAGGGGACCTGAATTTTGCAGGATTGATCTGAAGACTTGAGATCACTCTTAAGATATTTTTCTTAAGATATTTTTCTTAAGATGTTTAAGATACACCCACTTGCCTCTGCCTCATTGTTCCTATAAACAGTCACATTCTGCATGTCAACTCTTCCCTCTTTCCAGGGACAAAGTGATAAAAATTTTACTTTCTGTCAGGAACTACACAGAGTTTGTGACATTTCTGCATTGTGTGCAAAGTATCACAGTGGTTTAAATCCCAAAGCACCCAGCCATGCACAGGAAAGCAGGGAGCAGGTGCTACAATGCTATTCTGAAACTCCTGTTACCACTGCTCTCTACCAACGGGCCTTATTACAGTGTTTTAGCTTTAAATGTTATCAAATTAGTGAGCCAGGCCAAGTAAATAAGTCATGTTACTCTGCAGTAAACAGCACTGCCAAAAAGCTAGTTAGGTTTTGATTACCAGCAGAACTCCACGATCAATCTGTTCATTCAATGATCCCAAGAATACAGATTTTTAAAATTAAGATGACTCTATTTCGGGGGTGGTGGTGGGGAACCCTGACTAATTTGCAGAATTAAGAGGATTAACACACAGACCACACAGAAATATTGCCATAATCTTCTGCAAACACCAGTATCTCCCAAAGAGCACAGCCCTGTTCTGCAGGTGCAAGCAGGGTTCATGATGCCATGGAAGAGAGATGATTTCTGAGCTAAGAAATTGTGGCAAATGCCAAAAAAGATTCATTAACCCAGCTTCTGCTGGGAGATGGCCTAACATACTCTGCAGCCTCTGCTCCTGGGGGGAAACAAAGGGGAAATGAATGGAAATACTGGGCAGGACTGTGGAGAATGTGGGGATCCATAATATCCTGGGAACTGAAAAACCCCACCAAACGTGTGCTAGGCAACCTCGCACCTCTGCTTTGGCATTGCTTGCAATCGCACAGAAAGGGGATTTAGCCTTATATTGTGTCTCTAAACGTGAGCCCACTGAGAGCAGAGGAACTGCCTGTTGGCAGATTTAAGCTGTTTACCTGTCACTGCTGCATGTATTACCATAGAACATCCTAAAACTGGACGAAGCTTTCAGCTGGGGTAAGCCAGCATCACTGCACTAAGCCAGTCTTGAAAGTGTTAATCTCCTTGCCTGAAGAAACTCTGCAGTTTAAAGGATCGTTCCTCTGCTGTGCTGGGGGAAGCGAGGACAAAATCAGGCCCAAGTCTAATTCAGCATCGTAAATACATTTTTTGATTATTCCTCTTCTCTTTCTTATTAAAAAGGTATCTAGCACCTAAAATGTCCTTGGAAACTATGACCATCAGTGCAGAGACCAAAGGAGCTTAAAGACCCTGTGGCTGTGCTGCTTCGCTGTGTTAGGTAAGGGGACAGAGGGCTGCAGGGCTGCGGCTGAGCTCGGGACAACTGAGTTAAGCATTTGCTCCTGTCCTTACTGAAACATAGGTGAACACAGCACTGATTTAAATGGGGTCTGGGCCCAAGTGACCCCCACGTACTCATAAACCCTGCTGCTACTGACTCTCTAGCAGCACCTCAGCCTTGCTGAGAGCTGACCTCAGGAGCAAGTCACTTCTTCAGCTGCAACATGGTACGACTGCTCAAAATACAATTCCGATTTTTGAGTGGCTAGGGCTTGGCACATCCCCCACTGTCCTTGTGAACCAGCCAAGGGCCCTCAGCACACCCTACTTGTGGGCCATGCTCACTAACATGAGACACATGCAAAAGGCCAGTGGCATTGGGTCCCAGTGCTGTCCTGCTGGTGCAGCAAACAGGAATGGGATTTGGAATAGGAATGGGAACAGTTCCCACATGTTGCGGCTTCTGCCTGCAGCCAGTGTGGGTCAAAACAGGCAGAGCAATGTAAAAAGTCTTCTCCTGATTAATTTATTCCACATGCACCAGGGAGACATGAGGAAAGCAGGGAGGGAAAAAAAAAGTTTTGTACTTTTTGCTTTTCAACATGGTAGCTGCTCTTTTTCTTTTTTTTTTTTTTTTTTCCCATGTCAACTGTTAATTTGTTTAAAATATGGCTTGGTAAAACTAAGTACAAGTGGATCAAACTGAAATCAACATTTGTGCTAATTACAGCCTTTTGAAAATTGGAAATAATGGCCCAAAGGGTACAAACACATCAACTGCAAATCACAGGGAAAGGATGAGGGAAAAGGCAGTGTGGGCCTTGAAAAGAACAGTCCAGATGAGCTCTGGAAATTTAACTGCTCATGGAATAAATTTCAACACAAACGAGCAATGCACTCGCAGGCCGGCTGCAGATGGAAGCGACAGTCTTTTGTTTTATGTTTTGTTTTTTCTCCCCATGCCTGCTTGATGGGTGATTTGCGTCTGGTGCTCTGCGCTGCAAACCCTCCCTGGAGCGAGCACGCGCGGCGCCCGGAGGAGGCACTGCCGTGCTCCGTGCATGAATGAGGCATTCTCAGTGGATATGGGTCATGCTAGTAGATGTACACAGTAAGATTATTTGACTCTAATTCATGCCACTTGATATAATGTGATAAAACATTTGACATGAGAGATAAGTTCCATTTTAATCCAGTAAGGTACAGGGGAAAGAAAGAGTGGGAATTGTAAAGGAGGAAGAGGTTTCTAAGGGATAGGTAATGCGCAGAAAGAGGTATTGAGTGGAGGAGGAGGTTGGTTGGGAGAAAAAGCAGCTTTCCCTGCACACTGAGGAAGCAAATGAGCAAGTAAAGAAAGCAAGGAAGGTTGTTACAGTTCCAGAGCCGGGAGACTGAGAAATGGCACTGCTGAGAGATGAAAGGAAGGAAAGTAGGAACAGAAACTGCTTCAAACAGAAATTGATATATAGACAAATACCCTAAAGGAGACTGAAACACTAATGCTACAGGCTGGCTGTCAACAGAAAACCTTTGCTATAGAACAGCTACAAGGACAGAAAGGCTATAACACAACAAGAGCAACAGAAACAGAGATATCAGTTAACATGCATCCAAATCCAAAACAAACGGGCATCACAGGTCACTGTTCTCTTACAGTACAATGAATTTATCTTGTGCAACAGAAAAACAGCTCTGAGCATCTTGGTCAGTTCCTACCATGCCATCTTTATCAAGGAGAACTTGTCTCAACTTTACATTTGGTATCAGACGCCACAAGACAATCCTCCTGAAATAAGAAACTTCATTCCTAATCAGCACTATTTTGGTTAGCTTTTAAAATTAAAATTTAGTATGCTTAATTTGCTGTCAGTTTTGGAGTGCTTGTCAATGAAACACTGCAAAATGTACAGAAGAGATGGCCCTTAGCAAATGCATCTGCCAAAAACCCGGCTCAAATTTTAACAGTGAGAACAATGACCAAGATGTTCTGTTACAGAGAGATTTTCTGCAAGCTTAAACATAGTAAAGGGCTCTCTTAGAAGATGCTCTTCTCTTAAAATCCACGCACAGACAGACTGAGACACAGTAGACTAGAGTGGAGATTTAAAGCAGGCAGAGAGCAGATACGAGCCTTAGTCAGAAAGAAAGGAAAGATTTGTTTAATTTTTAAAACTATAACCAATAAATTTTCTCAAAATGTGACTTATCCTCCTGTCTTATTTTGTCACATTTTGGGTATCTCCTGCTTGGTATCCAAGGAGGAGAAGGCATTTACTTACATCAAATAACCTTTCTATATACATCTCCTCATTGACCTTATCACGCAGGACATCCTGAGAGTGGCGGACAAATGTCACATAGGCATCAGCAACATCCATCCCCGGCTTCTGCATGGGGGAGAGAAGAAGAGAGAAAGAGACAAATGTGAATAGCAGTGCAGGGGGCAGCCCTTCTGTTTAGCCTTGGCGAAGCTTTTCCTTCTTCTCCACCTCCTGCTGTCTTCCAACAGTTGGGCCTTTACTTACCTGATGGACACCCAGTCCTGCTGCTTTGTGCCCCATGCAAAACACTGTGTGCAGCCCAAGATCATGCAGAGACACTTTGCTCTTTCTCTTCTTTCACCTAGAGCAAAGTTGGTTAGAAGAATAAAGCTCTTCCTCAACATACTGATGTTAGGAAGTTGTCTTGCTATCTTCGATGCTGTGGACCTAATGAGTCAAACAGCAAATCATGCTGGAGATTTGTTGTTTTCTTTGGTCATCTTTTCTATGCAAGCCCTTTGGTTTCTGAAGGCAGAAGGCAAAAAGCCAGAGCTGGGCTCTTGGCTCTTCTATGGTGTGAGGATGTGTGTAGTAAGCAACTTGTGTTGCAGGAGGCTTCCCAAAATCACCTCTCTTTTTCTGTTTAGATCCATGACTTTACTGTGGCTCTTAAGAATAAACTAGGTAAATGGTAAGTCAGGGAATATATGCCCAGGGAGGTAGTGGAGTCATCATCCCTGGAGGTGTTTAAAAAACGAGTGGATGTAGCACTTGAGCCTATGGTCTAATGGATAGATAGATGTTAGGATGAAGGTTGGACTCGACGATCCTAGAGGTCCTTTCCAACCCCAGTGATGCTACGATTCTATGAATGTTTAAGCTGCTGTTAAAAGTCAGGAAGAATACCTGTGCTGTCACATCTCTACAGCTCTCTGCAGAATTTAACTGGTTTGAAACAGTAAATTACAAGCATGCTAGAGACTGGAGACAACAGCATTTCTTTAAAGAAAATGGGAACTGAAGCAGGTGGATGGGAAAATACTTACAAAAAAAAAAAAAAAAAAAAAAAAAAAAAAAAAAAGATCCTGTTTGAGTTCACATTGCTTGATATACTGGAATCAAACTTACCTCAAAGGAAGCCCATTAAAATACTGTAACACGAGTCATTACAAGACCTGCCACAAAAATCTTAAATTTCCATGGCACATTGTAAGTTTGTTAATAACTAGTGTCATTAGTTTCCATTACTGTGATTTACTTCAGATCACAGAGTATCATTTCTCTGCAAGATACGATTGTCAGCCGCTGTAAATTGAAGTTAGTTAACACATCTGTGTAATTTCCAGGGTGAAAATGAGGACAGTTTGGAAAGCAGTAGGAAGGGAGTTTTTTAATACAAAGCAAACAATTATCAAGCAAAGGGCCAGTGCTTGGCCCTTGGGAAGCCAGTAACATTTCTTAACACCTACTGCAACAATGACAAGGTATTAATTTGAAAAACAATGAGGACAACACAAATGTGGCAGTAGTCAAGTGTTACACTTTCAAGCAATTTTCAGCACGCCAATTGTGCCCATTTCAAGGTGGCATTAAATGGATTGGTTTGTACCCAGACAATTGCAACAGCATTTGTGGAATTATATTTAACTGATAGTTTTCTGTTCAACCCCTCTGTGCTCTAGCCAAACAGGCTTTTTTTTTCCTCCTTCTCCTGGAAGGTAGTGACTCAAGGACGATGGGGCATCCTCCTGCAAAGGTCAGGGAGCTGTGTGGGGCTGGTGGCTGATTTCATCAAAAATCCAGGGGCTGTCAAGGAAATTGTTGTAATGGGGCTTCGTTTTCAGGGAGAGGCGACTAAACAAAAATAGCCCAGATGAGTGATTTGTGCTCTATTTTACTCAAAGAACTGGAGCGTCCAACTGGATCTGAGGACAGGAGCAGAGCCTCACTCCTCTGGCATGGCCATGAGGCTGCAGACCTCCCAAGGGTGTCCCAGATACAATACTTTTGGAAAAGCTTGAAAGGGTTATATAGTATTTTACTGACACTACTTCTCTGGAGATGCTTTACCTTCCAGGAACATAGAGGCCTCAGAGAAGGCCAGGTTTTATCCTGAAAATTACTTAAAATAACTGTTCTGTGCTCAAATTCCTGATAGTTAAGTATTTAAGATAGACAACTTGGAATTTCAGCTGGAAGATGTCCATATTTTCTAGGGCTAGAAATTACTTTTGAGTCCCTCTTTCTAATACTCTCAATATCTTGTTTCTATTACTCCATGACAACAGGATACCAGTCTCTGTACTGGGATATTTCAAGCCAAGCAAGACCTCTTATTGTTCAGGAGTTTGTCTTTCTCATGCTGAGATATACAACAATTTGGTAGGAAAGGTTTCTTTTGGGCTAGAGAGATGGAAGCACCAAATGCAGACAATGTGATCCATGATGTCTGCTAAAATTTATCACATTGTCATGTGAGAGCATACAGAGCAATGTACATACACACATTATAGATACAAGTTATCAAACTCAACTGAGTTCCTCTTGATTTACACTGCCCGGTCTAACTGAATACAGGATTTGGTCTGGTAACATTAAGATCAATTCTTTTTTCATTTTTAATTGCTCAGGATATCTCTGCCTGTAAATGTTACAGTAACCCCCTTATTCCAGCCAACATTAATATATTACACTTCAACTCAATTTAAATGTAAATTTCTGGCAAGTTAAGTGCTCTGTCTAAGAATGTTAAGGGCTTTTTTCCTTATGAATCAAGGTCTAATTAGAGGAGACGATGTACAGTTTTCCTATACCAATTACAGAAAAATGGAAAAAATTATTTTCATTAACAATTTTGCAAGCACATGTTGCTAGCTCATCACCATTCCCCCAAAGTAATAAAAAAGTCATTTTCTGAAAGAGTAAAATAAACCAACAAATAGAAGAACAAAAATAAAATAGATTAGCTAATGTGTTAGATGTGTGTTGGCTCAGTTCTAACATGTCTGGACCTTTTTGTTTGGAAATTATACTGTATTTGTACAAGTCCAAATGAAGAATTAACAGAATGCACTGCTCCCATTAAAAAAAAAAAAAAGTGATTCAAGCCAATTGCATAAATATGGTACCTTTTTGACACCATCTGCAAATTATTGCCTAAACAGCCTCATAGGCCTCCATAAGAGGGTAACTGCTCACTATTAATGCCATGGAGATAGTCTTTCCAGTTCAAATGTTAGAAGTGTGAAGGCCCATGGTTCAATTTTGGCTGCTAATGCACAATGTGGGTTGCTACACATGCAATAAACCAAACCACAATGCAAATGACTATAACAGAAGTTGTTTAAATTGTGCTTACGGGTACATCCACGTATTTGGAAGCAGCCTTCACCTGTAAAAGGAATGAGAAGAGAGTTTACATCATCAGTACATTTTCAAGGCTGCTTTTTCTTTAAATTCCTGTAAGAACTTCTCCAGTCAAGACTCGGGACAAGGTAATGCTGAGTAGGGGAAAAGGGTGATAAAAACCATGTTTCCTGTCTAAAAGAATAGGCAAGGGAGGTATTTTTGTTGTTGTTTTTTATGAGAGGTAACTTCACTGCTGCTAAAGCTCTAATAGCAACAGATGATAGTGTAGGAGTTGTGCTTCTCCCTCTTCTACTTCAGGGAGCGGGGGAAGATGGGGTTCTTAAGTAGACATCATTATTTTCTTCGGAGGCCTTGATCCCTGCCCAATGCCATGTGTCTCTGAAGGCAAAGTCTGCCTCTCCTGCAAGGACCTTCATCCTGAGGACCATGGGAATCCCCTGGTAGTGTGGGCACGATGACACGGTGGGGCTGGCAGGCACCTGCACCAGAGTGGCCACTGGAAAGTGCCCAAAGCACCCTAATTTTGTCCCCTGCCCAAAGTTCCATATGCAGTGTGCTTCCCCCAGCTTTGCCTGGAACATTATTTTCCCCCTTATTTGCTGGCTCTGATGCTGCAAGAGCTGGAGGGCCGTGCTGGGGCAACGTGCCCGTGCCATGAGACAACAAACTGCCCCAAGGCTTTTCTGCTTCTCAGAATCCAAACACATTTGTTTCCTATGTTTTTTCCTCCCCTTTTAAAAGATGTCATCTGAGGGAGGCTATCAGAGGGTGGACATTGCACTTTGTGGTGTCCTCACAAGCTGGTGGGGGCTGTGAGAGCCCATATTTACTTTGTCTCTGGTTTGCCATGCAGCAGGGTGCACATTGCCTGGCATGGGAGGCGGTGTGGCCCCCAGTGCCAGGGCCAACTCTTCCAGCTGAGCAGTGCCCAGCTGGCCAGAGACACCTTTTTCCCACTGTAGCATAAGGCACCATGTCTAGAAAGAGTACGGCTGGGATTTTCCACAACGCTTCTGCTTTTAATTAGGGTAAGTGTTGCCGGCCATCTTTGTTTGGGTGTAAAAGCTCACCTGCTTTTAAATATTTCTAAAGCTACCATTAAAACAGCCTAAATATAACACGCACACAGTTGCATCTTGGGATGAATAAATTATGTGTCCCGAATGAGAGAATGAATGTATGTGTGAGACAGAATGTGAGAGTGGGTGGAAGCACTCATATGGTGTGTGTGGGGGGTGCATAATTAAGCACAATGAGGCGATACAAAAGACCAGACTGGTGGTAATTGCCGAGGTGAATGCTGCAAGCATTGGCAGCACCCAGGCTGCTGAGCCGGGGGGCAAGAACAGAGGGAAGGGCAGGCAGAGGGCACCAAGCGCCGCCACTGCGATGCGACTGGGGGTCTGGCTGTTGGAGGGGATGGAGGGGGACAGGGCACGTCCCAGCACATGAGTTTAGGAAGAAGGTTGCAAAATCAGTGTCAAGCCCTCGCCCTCAGCAAAGAGCAAATGCTCATCTCTCCTCCAGGTATCTCAGTTTGGACACCTCGCCCTCTCACTGCACATACCCTCACAACTTTCTTGGGAGGTAGCAAAGCGCTATCCCTCATTCCCGATGAACGGGAGCGGAGGAGCCCCAGCCTCCATGCGTGAAGGCAGCTGGAGCCCATCCAATGGCTGCAGCTCTGGAGGAGCAGGCAGTCACGGCACACCCACGCCGGTGTGGAGCAGCCGCAGGCAGCGCTGCCCAAGCTAGCTCCAAATGAGCTCTTTTTCTGAGCAGCAAAGCTAAACATGCAGGAGGAAAGCTCAGAAAATGATGCTGCTCAACAGCCCACAGAATTCAAGCTGGGGTCTGCGCTCAGGGCTGCACAGTGCCATGCACCTGTATCTTTAAATCACAGAGAGCATAAAGTAATGCAGCAGCACCCCAGGAAATCTGCAGTCTGAGTGTGGATTTAGCAATCTTAGGTCCAGCTTAGCACCACCATCTCAAAACACCTTCTTCTCCAAAGCCAAGAGGCGACGAGAATAACTCTGTGAGCTTCCGGTGATCTCCCTCCTCCACCCACAAAAATCTGAGCTGCTTCTCCTGCCCACTCCCCTTTAATCAGAATAATTACTTGTTTTTCTTTAAACTCAGATTTGGCTACATTTAGTGAAATTTCCAAACTGCCGGATGTTGTGTGATTTTTGCTAGGCTGCCGTTTTTCACAAATTATGTGACTTTGCCATGAAACGTCTCAGTTTACCATACAAATTTTGCGCAGAACAAAAATAAGATCTTTTACTTCTGTCTCCCTTGGGTAACATGCAGTCTTTAGTTCTAATTGATGTAGGTATAGTTCTCCACCTACAGAGGCCATCCAGATTAAAGGGAATTTTAGCAGCTGCCATTCCTGTGACTTAGTGGATCTACATATGCAGATGCCCAGCCAGGGCCTGGGCTGCTGCCGCTGCGATGCACTTAAATGTAGCAACAAACAGAATAACAACAAAAAAAAAGTCTGGCCAAATTTAGAACGGTGTTTTCCTCTCAAAGTGCTCTGCAAGGAGAAGTGGCTAGTGAGAATTTATTAGGACAACAGATGCATTAATTTTATCTTGAATTTCGAGGCAAGAATTGAAAATGAGGATATCCCACTAGGTGATAAAACTGTCTGTCACAAGACCCCCAATTACATGTCACTTGCAGAGCGCCTGGAAAACATGCAGTGAAAGAAGTCAGTGGAAGGGGGTGGGAGACTAATGCTTTCTAGAGCTCAGCGGCTTGGACCATCACACGTTGTTGTATTTGTTCAGACAGGGAAAACGTGGGAGGTGGTGCAAGCATGCTGTAACAAGAGAGTTTCTCTGTCGTTGCAAAGACTAAACACAGCAAATCCCATTACTACTGGAAGGGAGGTAAACTTTGCAAACCCAGTGTCAAAGGGGTTGGGGTTGTTCCTCAGCCTCCTCTCGCAGCTGGTGCTGCCCAGTGGCTCCCAGCAAACAAATGGGCCAAAGTGAAATGTCTCTTGCCCAGAAATGAGCAATCCTGCTCCCCTGCAGTGCACCCAGCCTCCTTGCTGGTGGTGAAGGCTCAGCACCTTCCTGGGGACATGGACACACCACACACAATAACTATTTGGATGTACATCTCTTCCCTGCTGGAAACTCCGGAAACTGAAGCTATGGAGGCAGGTTCAAAGGCCATGGGGCTGTCGGAGCAGGACAGACTGCTTTGCTGCTGATGGGGCAGTTAATTATCAGTAAGTGTCCGAGAAGCAGCAGAGTGAGGATGCTTGAAACCCATGCACTGATATGCTGTCTCCTCACGGATGCCCAGAACCCAAGCGCATACCAGGAGTTTGCTCAGCAATCGAAGGGAGCAGCACTTGGCAGCGTAAACAGTAGGATGTGGTGGGATCACAGTGCAGCATCAACTGAGGAACAGCTTGGATTCACAGAGAAGGAAGGCCTGTACATTACACTGTCTACCCAGGCTGATGCTGGTACTTCCGATGCCTGGAAAGCTGCCGCCTCCACATCCTCTGCTGCTGGCATACCAGAATCTCCTAACCCTCTGCAGCACCAGAATGAAGGAAGGTATCCACCCCAAGCCATCCCCTGCATCCCGCCAAGCAGGGATGAGCACAACCCTGGGGCTGTAACCACACAGGAGTTATTTTGGGAGAAGAGCTGCACTGCAGGGCAGTAAGTGGGACACTCTCCCTTTTCCTCCTTCTCTGAACAACAAAGTGCCTCCAGCACACCTGAGGAGCTGGGATGTATAGTTTGAAGCTCGTGGTGGTTCAGATAAGATGCCAAACTTTATGTGCCCACAGCAGCCCATGAGCAGAGCTTCTTTACTCCACTGGTGAGCCTTCCTACATCCATCCCAGTTTTCATATGAATCATACTAAACTGCCTGAAACTTAGCATAAAGAGCCCAAGAAGTGAAAAGGACAGCTGCAAGGAGCTAAGACAACTTCTGAATAAGATTTTGGAAAGCCTTGCCATTTTGCAGAGCAGTGCCTTCTGCCTCCTGTCCAGTCTCTGTGAACGTCTGAGCACAAGACAGGCTGTACATGCAGGCAGAGGTGACAGTGGGTGAAAATGTTAAAGCAACTTTCCAAGCAAGCCTAGACTCATGAAGTTGGATGCACATCTATCTGTGAGCTGAGACAAAAGAAGCCATGGTTGTAAAGGGACACTCCTGTAAACTTTCTGATGTGCATCTTCAGAATACTTCTGGAAATCAGTTGCTAAGTGTTTCTCCTAAGAAGCTGTCACAGCACTTTTCTGGAATACAGCTCAGATTGTTAGACCCTCGCTGGATACCGGGGACAGTTTTGCACAGTTGTTCTTACCCTGTACCTCTCTAGGACATACATTATGTGACGAGCTGTGGATTGGTTCTGCAATGTTAGGGAGAAATGTGGTATTAGAGGCACCTTGTGCTGCATAACCTTGTGGCATTTCTCCTACGTTGTTCTGTTCTAGAAACACAAAGGCACTCTCTACATCTCCCCTATTTTGTTTTTTACTACTTAACTGGTCACTGTTATGGCCAGAAGACTGCAAGGAGTACGCCTGTCATGCAAGGTGGCAATGAAGCAGTTTTTTTAGTTAGGGAAATTGCATGTACAGTGCAGTGATTTTTTTCATCTTCATATGCATCCTCAACAGAATAAACTCCACCAACCTGAATGACTGGAGATGGCTTTACTCTGTGCTACAGTACGATGGCCTATGTATCTTGGGTCCTTATGTACTGTACATTTGCATAGAGGTTGTTTTGTCTATTCATGTGGGGGTTGCAATGTTCAAACATCACAGTATAGAAGAATTATTATATAGCTGACCTAGACCTAGGAGAGCAGGATACTACAACTCAGGAAAAAAAAAAATTGAAGAAAGGATAGTATTGTCTGTACTTACAGTAAATGACAGGAAAGAAGAAAACAAAGTTCCTTCATCGTATCTAGACAGTTTGGCCAAGACTCCTTCCAAAATGGTGACAAACTACAAAGACAAAAACCACTGCAATTATTTTTAATAAATGAACAAGGGTGTAAAAATCAGCATCAACTTCAAAGCAGTCAGAGTTCTCAGCACTGCCAAAGGAACAGATGACCTGTCCCTGAGCACAGTGGGTTGGGGAGTGGGGAGAAAGGAGCATTGCCTTTTGGGTGCTACGTGATCCACTTCTCGCTGGGTGGGACTCACCCCTTGGTGACATGGGTGCTGCTGGGGACAGGAGGTGGATGCAGCATGCAAAGAAGCCAGCACAGCCTCTCTGGATGGGGAAGCTGGTAGTTCTTGCTCCCAGTACGCAGTGTCAAGCATGCAGCTAGCTGGGTATTCTTGCAGAAAAATTGAACTGGCATATGTTGGCAGATTATGTTTAAAGGTCTCCACTGTATAATAGGGATGACTTGTTCTCAGAAAGTTTGAAACTAGAGGAAAACACACCCCACCATCTTTCTCCCTGTGTACCAATTCCCCTCTGTGTTAGTGCAGCACACCAGACCTACACAACAACCCAAAGGAAATGCTAGCAGCTGAGCTACACAGGAGCTGACTCTGATGAAAAACAATTTCCAAACAATTAAATCTGACATTTTGGAATGTATTTCCCACTACCGTCACCTCTAAATTAATTTCTTAGAAGAGCATATGGTGATCTTGCACAAGATGAGTTATTTTGTCCACACAAACTTATGCGTAGGAGCGGTGACCACCGCTGCATGCCACCTCACTCAACGTCCACGAGGCAGCATTTAGCAGTGCAGCTACCCCTGACTGCAGCTACCCTCAGTGCTGTGGGGTGATGCTGATCATGGGGTGTTACCCCATTAACATAACACCAATTCCTTAAAACCACTTCTGGCCCAGTATGGCAATCCTGCTAGCAGCGTATTACATCTCACGCAGTTCCTAATCATCAAAGAGTCACCATGAAAGGACTGGGAGATGTATGATCTTGCCTGTGAGAAACAAGAAGCCAATTCAACATCTTAATGTGTCACATTTTAATGGAAACACACATATTAAAAATGCAATGTTAACAGTGAATCACTTCACCTGAAGCCGAAGGTTACCTTTGCCACTAGGAGTGTTATCATTTCTTTGACGGTTTCCTCAATTAGTTCATCTATTTTTGAATGGTACTGGTGCTAAAGAAAAATAGAAGGAGAAGGGAAAGAAAATATCAGCATTGATCACAGGCAAGAGCTCTTCAGTTGTCAGCCTCTTCCCCTGGTAAACCACAATATGCAGTATTAAACCAAAGAATTATAAAGCTTATCACCCTGTGCTCCACTATACTGGCCAGTGATTACTTAGACTTATAGGCGAGACCTTGAATTCAGGAGAATCTTACATCAGTTTGTGCAGCATGGGCAAACCCTGCCCTCTTCTGTGTGCCCACAGCTCCGGGAGCCACACGCAGATGTCGGAGGGGAGGCTTTGCCATTTCTGTGAACACCAGCACCCAGTGCTCCTATAGACTCTGAAGTCCTTTTACTTCAGTTCTGTGGGATTTATCCTGTTCAGTTTGCACACAGATTGCACCTGACAGTGAGACACGCCTGCTGCCGGAGGGAAACGGGCAGCCCTTGCCTAGGGCACTGCCAACCACCCAGCCCTCGGAAGGGGAGTGGGGAGGATAGGCTGCTCCAAGAGGAGCTTGCAGTGGGTGGAACTGCCAGGAATGGTGTTGCACCCTTCCTGTCTTACTGCAGCAAAGCACTTGAACCAGTGTTACACACAGGGTTCAGCAGGCACTTGGCTCATGTTAAGTACTCATTTAAACACTTTGATCAGTGACTATAGATTTAGAAAACAGCCAACAAACCAAGAAGAGTCTTTTTGTCCCATGCAAAAGCCAGTAGGCAGGGCAGCCCCAAGCCCAGGGTGTCAGCAGATTCCATGGCATGAGCTCAGGACCAGCTGACCAACGCCAGTGCCTGCAGCATCAGCGTTCCTGAGTCTTCAACCCAATTTCTGCACATGCCAAACCTTGCTTAGCTTGGGAGCTCTGATGCAATCAGCTGCAATATGGTTAGAATAGGTACTAAAATACAGTCTTCTACTAATTTAGAAAAGACCTGTTTCCAATACAAGATTTAATTAGTGAAAACATACAGTATATTCTTATTTTCAATGGACTGAGAAAATACTGATTATGACTGCTTTCCAACACAAAACATGTGATTTTTCAGTCAAACATTTCAAGCACTGGTGCTAGTCACTATATTCATTACCACTTGGCATTAATATTGTTTTAAAATGTTAACATCAAATCACATTGAAAGAGACAAATCTGCTTTAAATACTAATCAGACTTTGGGAAGGAAGACTGAGAGGGCTTTACAAATGCTAGATGCTGGTCTCAGTGTCTGATCAATAGTCTCTAAACTGCTCTACAGTTTGGGGATCTTTTTCTATGACAATAACATATTAATACAGGAATTTGGAAAAAAGAAAATAAAAGTAGGACACACTTACCCACTCTTTAGCAAACTTTTCAGATGATTTGGGACAGAAATAAAGAGGAAAGTGCAAAAGACAGGAAAAAGAACATATGAAGATAAACAATAAATAAACCAAAATCTTTAAAAAAAAGGGACATATGAGAACAGCAGCGGCATGCACAGAAACAATAAGCAATGGAAAATGAAATGGGATCAAAATCTCCTTTCACTGAAATACCAGATTGCTGTCTTTAGTAACTGCGGGCAGTAAAACAGGGGGAAGGGGATGGATTGCAGGTAACTACTGACTGTCTCTTATGGCTTTATTTTGCTCCGAAGAGGATGGTGACTGGCTGTTGACAGGCAGCGTTCTGCACTGGGGCAGCTGCACGCTCTTCACCAGGGATGGATGTGCCTGAGGGGTGAACCCTGCTGCAGGTACAGGGCTGGGCAGGGCAGGCAGGACAGAGGAACATGGTGCAGTACATCCCTGACAAAGTCCTGTCTGGAGCCACTCAGAGCCTCACCCAGGAAGGAGGACAGGCTGGCACTTCTATGCCACAGGCTATGATCTGCTGGGACCACTCAGAGGAAAAACATACACCAACAAGCAAGTGGTATTTGCATTTGCAGTTTCCATTCCCACATCTTGTTTTGCAGGTCAAGACATATATGAATTCCTTATGGGATCATAGTTATGAATAATCTGTTTAAAATAGAGTTTTAGCACTTAACAGCTCCCAGGATTGACCTGGCTGTTCCCAGTACAGCTGAAGATGTAGCTGTGGGGTGACAGGGATCTGTAACAGCTGGCTATAGGTAGGAGCTGCTGACATCCTCAGCATATACAGCCAGGACCTCCTAAGGGAGATGAAGAAGGGATTGTGCACATATTAGGGTTGTGCATATATTGGGGGTATCTTCCCCATGACATTTTCCTTCTGCAACTGCGTTTTCTGTGTGTAAGACATCACAACTGAGGATTTAGCTAAATGTTTTCACTGGCTAAGTCAGGAGTTTTAATTCAAAAATGGCTAGCTATGTGCAAAACGATACACTGTGAAATGCATGGGCTGATGCCTTTTCAATTAAAAGCTTGTTTAAAAAGCAAGTAGAGCTCTGGTGGAATAAAACTGCAGCTCTGAGAGCAGGAAAGGACCCTGTGCATGTACCAAGATGGTGTCACAGGACTCTGATGGCTCATTCCAGTCATGGCCACAATCCCTGGGACAGACTTGGAGGCAGGGCCAGGGCCAGGAACCATGCAGAATAAGGCCCGTGAGGCTGTGGGTCCTGCCCCAGAAATATGCAGCCTGTATGGCCCATACTGCAGCCCCAGCTCCACCTTGGGAAGATAAGTCCTGGCCAGGACATGGTTGGAGAAGGCAGCGCTTTGGAAAAGCGACTGCTTGATGCTGCTTTCACAGATGCCTGCCTCGTAAACCAATGTTTCTAATGGCTCCTTCTACGTCTCTTATGAAAATACTCAAGGTTAAAGATCACATAGCTGGTTTGCTTTGCCCACCATAGCCCCCACTATACAACTGAGTTCATCGCAGATTTCTATTAGCTCAATTATTACGATCCATAATCAGTGCACTACAATGATTCAACTTGACTTTATGTGATGAGTATCTTGCCTTGTCATGTAACAGATTGTGTGTATGTTGTATTTCTCTAAGGACCATCTGACCTTAGATATTAAATAGAAACATACTAGACCAACTGAGAAACATTTAATACATACATTTATCCCCTTAGATGTATTAAAAATTCAGAGGAAAAATAAATATTTAAGATGGTAAAGTATGTTTACCAAATGTTTTAACAGCTGCCTTTAGAGACAAGGAAATGGAAATGAAATGATGGGTGTTTGTTTCACAGGGTAATGCTCGCAAAATGCATGCAAGTATCTGTTAAAGTGACTGTAACTGAAGGTGGTCTGAAAGGAAAGGCCTTTGGAGTGCGAGGGAAACTGCAGGAGCAAGGTCAAATAATGTGTCAAGAGAGTCTCTGCCCACATAGAGCTTGGACTGTCAGAAAACTCACCGGTTTGTTTCTAATAAAAATGTCTTCTCCAGTTAGGTCTGGGTACATGCTCCTGTGTGAACGCCACAGTGGGCAATGTGAGCCCTTTTTGCTGCTTTTGAACCGTCTGCAAAGGGACCATGTATTTAGGAGCCATACGGCAGCTGCAGCACTGATGGAGGGTCCTGTCTGTGAGTTGTGTCTGTTCATCACTCCCAACGGGGCTGTAGGTGGCCCTGGCCGAGCTGTGCAGCTGCCACACACCAGGGATGGGGGACAGAGGGACTCAACAATGTGCAGGCCTCACTGCCCAAATTATGGAGGAAGACATGGTCTCGAAACCTGGTTTCTGATTCCTCTGCTTTCTATCTGACTGCCTTGTAGTTTCCACGGGGGACTGGAAGAGGTGGAGTGGCATATTGTCCTGTCCTCACCAGCTGTAACAACATACCTGTAGCTTAACTTTTACCCCCCAGTGCACAGCTTTAGACAGCTTAAAGCAGAGAAGATGGAGGTAGCTGGAATATGAAGTGGCATGAGCGAATGGAGGGGGAGGTAGGAACACTCATTAAAAGGAAGAAAAGAAAAAGGAAGGGTATACAAAATTCTGCAGCCTTAAATGGTAACTTATGCACCGATAATTTACATCTGCTTTACAGGTCTATTAGTTCAGCTATCTGTTAAAAACCTCATGCCCCAGCAACTGCTGCTTGCCACAGGAGTTAGGCTGTCTCCGAGCTGCCATACCAAAAACCTTCTTGAAGTGGCACAGGCAGATTTGAAAATCTAATCCCCGCTGTGGCTGAGACCAGCAGAGAAACAACCACACTGCTGCCTGCTCCCCTCTCACTCGCAGTTTGACTCAGGCCGAATGTGCGTTGTGAGTGATGCTCAAAATTTGGAGGCAACTGTGGCAAGCACAGAGCATCACAACTTAGCGTGGAAAGATGCAGCAAGTGCCTGTCACACTATATCCAGACACAGCTGATAAAATCATCAGTCTTGTGCCATCTGAATACTTAACCTGACAGTTTTATGAATGCAATGAGGTTGCTCTGTCATGATATTGGAGTCTGCTTGATCTCCAAAACATCCCCGTCCTCAGGGACTGTGTGAGTACAATGGGCTTTGTTCCTGGTTTGCAGTGAGAAGCATTGCAACCATGGCCCTTCCTGGCTGACAGATCACTGCCAGGGCAGATACTGCAGCAGCTGCAGGCTGAGGGATTTGAGGAGATAAATGGGTATGAATTTCTGTGTGATCTGCTCTAGTTTTGTCCTGTTCTGGTGGGGGGGTTGGACTTGATAATCTTCTAACCCCTAACATTCTGTGATCCTGTGAATATGGAAGAGAAGTTGGTAAAGAAGTTCATGTCCAGGCTTGGACAACAAAAGCCCACTCAGGATCTGTCTCAGCTGACCTGGAGGACAAGGGAAGTCCCTGATGATGAGCAGTATGAAACCTCTCTTGCAAGTTGACTGTCACAAGTAAAACATCATAACTGAAACACATATAAGAAAAATAAAAAGAACAGCTGTATCTGACCCAAACACCCCTGACATCAGGGCAAAGATCTCTGCTGCATCCAGTGGCCTTGGGAGCACGTGCTCTCAGAGGAACAGGGTAAACAACTCAAAAAAACCCCAACAACTTGCAATGATGGAAAGCTGTAGTGAAAGGGCTTATCTAGGAAATGCTGACAAGCAGCAGGACAGGAGAGCTGAACAGTATTTGTGAATTTATTCTAGACTGGTATATGAATATTTAACTTAGGTTGAAGCCACTGTAGCGAAATGATCATTATGATGTATTTAATCTAGTCCAATTTACCATGTCTTTCTAATTCATAAATCAATGAACTTCAACGTGCAACTATAGCTTCAGAAGAAAAAAAAACATATTAGCAATTCATTAAATCATGTTTGTTGTTTGGAAACTTGAGTCATTAAGAACCTGGAAATTCAGTATCATCAAGCAGGCTTATTATAGCCAATACTCAAGGAAGCCAGAGTAGCTGGAATTTCAGTCTACTTTTGAAAGTTATCTGTTTTGATGGGTGGGTTGTTTTTGGTGGTTTTTTTTTGTTTTCTTTTGGTTTTTTGTTTTTTTTTTTCTTTTCTTATAAGCATAATAGCAACAACTTGGCACGTCTATTTTCCTTATATTTATCTACAGAAAATAGTCATATACAGAAAGTGTGTCACTGATACCTGTCTCCAAGGTGCAGTTAATGACTCAATATAAATGGTCATCATGCATCAACCAAGCTTAAGAGATACCTTATGCATACCACAGTCCTTGCAAAAAGCCACTCCTAAGTGACAGGGATTCCAAATGTTTATATTCATTAGAATCATTTGAGAGCAACCCTCTGCGTATTCATTTGCGCACTCTATATGGAAGGCTAAATCCACAACTGATAAAATGTCTTTGAAACTAGCACAAAAGGAGATAGGAAGTTTCATGACATTGCCTTTAAAAGCTGTGAAGGGAAGAACCTGCATTTTTACCTCTTGGCCCATTTCCATACTGCAAAGCTTTGTTGACTGAGCTTTGGCATCCACCATGACATTAAACATGGTGCATATTGATTGAGGGACTCGGAAATCTGTTGATCGGCTGGTTTTCTGCAGCTTTACTTCAAATGCAATCCTGGTTCTGTTAAGGAAAGTAGAAAAAGACATTTCAGTTGCTTTTAAAGATATTGAAGCTATAATAATAATAGCGAAACAATAATGTTTGAGAAACCAGCAAGCCACACGCTGCTGGGAGTGTTATACTACAATTGTTACAAATGCGCTTTTACTAAAAATGATTTTCCAGTCTAAAAAGAAACCTATTTTCCAGAATACACATTATTTATAAAGGGTGAAATGGTTTCAGGGAAACTGACTTTCTCATGCTTGATAAACAGTGTGATGATGTTACAAACAGCAGTGTCAATGTACACCTATAATTTGGTTGCATTAGCTGATTTATAATCACAGACAAATAGTGAGCTTGATGTATTAAAGGAAGCTCCTATTGCTTCTTGATATCAACTACAAATAAAAGAAACTCGTTCGTTGCCTGACAGAAAGCACATTGCCAGATCACTGCATTTTTAGGTCTACATGACTGTATTTGCTTGCTGAAAGCTCCCACTTGTCTCATAATTTCATAGAAGTGGTTTCCCTGAGCCATACCTCCTCACCAGAATACGCCTGAAAAATGTGCACGGGTGCAGCTGTGCACCTATGAACACACACAAGCACTGCATGACCCTGCACCTCACTGCTCTCCTGAGGTTTCACTGAGCTTAAATCTGACATCCCTGCCCGTTACAAACTGTTACGCCAAGCACTTTGTTGGGCCAAGGACTACAGAATTTCATGCCATGTCATATTTTAAAATACCATGCATTTATGACTCTAACATGGGGAACGCTCTGCAGCACGGTGGGCATTGCCTTGCCTTTCTTTGGAGCTCCTCTGAAGATTCCGGAGGTACTTCACTAATCTAACCCAACACAGAACAATTATCACATCAAACAGAATCTGCCAACAAATTAACATAGGAGCTTCAATTTAGAAATAACAAATAATATCAGCTGCAGCTCAGGAATAACTCTGATCTTGAACGATCCCCCCAAGGGTTATGCAAATGAAAACTCATTTACAAATGTGAAACTCCTGTTCTTGGGATCAGAGCCAAGCTGGTACATAGGTCCTCCTGTCCGGATCTATTAGTGAAATAGGCCTTTCTTGCAAGGGCTGCTTTCCTGACAGCACCAAAATACAACCAAGTGTGGAAGGCGGAGTGGCTCCTCCATGGTATTCAACAGTTCAGAGACAGACGCGAAGAAAAATGTTGTGTCAAACTGAAATTGCTAAAGAAACCTTAGCCAGGCCCTGTTTGCAGGTGATATAAATAGGGAAGGCAGCATATTGGTTTACATCAGCAGTGGCATTTGAACTGATTTAATTACCAGTGCCAGATTTAGCCTGGACTCGGGGACTAGAATCTTGATAATTACTGAAAGGACCCAAAGTGACTGGGATTTTCCATCTCCACGCAGAGATGAGCATGTTCCTACTTACTTATGCTCAGAACCATTATATATAGTCATACCATTACAAGCTAGGCCAGGTTTTTACAGAGGGGCAACATATTTGTAGAAAGGATGAAGCAGTTGGGAAAAAAACCACAGCTTTCAAGCACACAAGCCCTTCTTCTGATGTACCTGGAAACTTGCTTATTTTTCCCAGTGATGTCAGCTGAGCTAACCTGGCCTGATTTCTATAGGTCATCACAGCTATAACTGCACTGTGGCTATGGTACCTTGGCTTTAATTAAAAAAAAAAAAAAAAAGAGAGAGAAAATGTTTTGCTGCTAGTGCTGGGGACAGAGCAGAGAGCAGAGCTCCAGCACGGGGTTTGGTCCTAAAGGATGGTCTGACAACTGAAGGACAACTGAAGCTCAGTGTTTGTGCCAGACAAAGGACCAAAGGTAAGCTGCTGCAATAAAGGGGGACTTGCTTGATGCCAAAGACATCATGGCCATCTCATTTCACTTAAAATGCATTGGGGTTTATTCCAGAATGGTGAGAGAGCAAGCCTTGAGCTGTCTGCCTTCCAGTGGGTGAGTCTCCTGCCTACATCTCAGGGACCGAATGTGCCTTCTCCTATGGTGACGTTGCACATCCAGACTGTGAGGAACGTGTGAACAATAAATGCCAGGCTCACACTTTCAGAGTGGCCAGGCAATTGTGGTACAGAACAGCCACATCACACGTTGCAGCTAATATTAGCATGTACCAGCTGTATTTGGAACCCGTTTTTCATTTGGTTCATCTCTTTGTCTATTAATTTCTGCACTATGGAATGCAAAGTTCATTTCTTCTTCCCCCTCACCTCTGATGCCAAATGCACATAAATCACTGTGGAAAGGTTGGTAATTGAATCTCAAGATTTTACTTTCAAAATGACAGCTGCCTGTATGTTTAAAAGTTTTTTAAAGAAATCTCTCTGCTTTGGAAGATCTGCAGGTGAATATCCTATAATGTGGCTGGTGATACAACTGCTTTTCTCAATTGGCAGCAGATGTGAAATCTGTGTGCCAAGCTACACACTATCCTCTTTTTGGGATCACTTTTTTGCTTGGTTTTTTTTACAGATCTGTGTGTTTTAGCTGGGTGATGGATTTTACTCAGAGTTATGCCTTCTGCACTCAACCCCACCACCACCAAACTGCATTTACAATGACTTGACCTCACGTGCAGCACTGAAAATAAGTAACTGCCTATAAAGTTTGAAAGAATATGTGATTTATTGCCTTATTTTGAATAGTCATTCTCCAGAGTCTCAATAAAAAAAGTGCTTGCTTGGAAGAGTCCACCATTCACAGCAACAAGGTAGCTTTCTTCCACATCTATACTGGGCAGCAGGGAGCTGGTGCCACCAATAAATGGTGGCTGAAGTGAAGCTTCAGTCATAATAAGACAGAAAATATCATTGCATCCTGTGAGCTTCTATAAGAAATATGACTAGTTCACTCATGGGCAGGTACCTTTTCACGCAGGACTCGATCATGTCACTCGCCATAAGCTTCAAGCGTTGCTCTAAGTGTTTTCCAAACTCCTCCTCAGGCCAGTGCAAATCCCGAATGAAGGTCTGTAGGGCATCAAGTTTCCAGAACAGATCTTCTGAGGTGCCTGATCCATTGCTGGCAGGGCAAAATGAGAACAAAAATTGTAAGTGGCACTGGGCATTTTTAACCTGATGTGGAGACCATTCCTGCAACAATTGTAGAGCAGACAGTAGTTTCAATCGCAGGACAATGCTGGCAATCTCCACCATCAGGATTTTGAGTTTTACCATACAGTTGCCTAATCTACCTTGCTGTCATAACCCACAAACTTTCCAGACCAGATGAGTAAGACAACATTATGAGTCACACATATTAACAGGAAGAATGTGTGTATGGTAAAAATAAGCCTTAGTTAATAACCACATTAACACAGGTGATTATTAAGAATTAAGGCTAGAAATTGTGGCAGAAAATCCTCGATCAATAATAACTGTCATACTGGTCTGTATGCAGTTATTAAGATTTAGGGTTTCATGCAATTCTCCCCCCTCCAAATTATACCTTGAGTTTGCCTTTCCCCCCCAAATGAGGCCCCATGTCCAGGTAAGGGACAGTGCTAACAAGTGGTGAGCGAGGACACGCTTTATCTCTTGAACAGCTGAAAAAAAATCAGGGTAAATCAATTGAGCTAAGGGCACTAGACATCTCATATCCAGGAGTTTTGGCAGGATTGACCGTTGCACCTTTTCACAGATCTGCCTCTTGCAAAGGCATCTATAGGACAACAAATTTCCATTAAAAAAAAAAATAAAATTTTGCAACATCTTTGGTCTGTCATAAAACTCTCAATTTCTCTCCCAAGCATATATTCTTGTACCCACACCCCTGCCCAGATGGAAGTCTTTGGTCCTGCAGTGTGTAGCTTACACCGGCTCTTTTCACAGTATAATTATATCTCAAACCTCCACTCCATGTAAAAATACAGAACTGGATTGCGCTCTGTTCAAAGAAATTTATGCATCCATAACCCTTTTCGCTCCCTCTCTCCTTCTCCCTCACTTTTTTATCAGAACAATTACCAAGGGAGCTTCAAGAGTTTCAACCCCCTCCTCGCATACCACTAATGCTAACACGGTAATTTATAAGATATTTAACACACCATGCATTACCGCTTGTGCTGACATCATCTATAGAAACAGATGAGGGAGGGTGTTTCTATTGTGACAGATGCCAGCTGCATTGAGTTAATGCTAGAGGAGATCGGAGCTAATGCAAACACGGCTACTGCAAGGTGAGAACCGTGGTCCCAACATGCTAGAGGGGGTCCTGGGGGGTCCTGTGCTAACAGTTAACGAGATAAAGAATGGATTGTCTCGGTTGTAGGAGAAACATATCTCACACTAGGCAACAGGTAACATGTCCTTGATGAAGGGGAAGGGTGAGTAAAAGGAAACCAGGGAGATGAAAAGATAAAGAATCAGGCATTTCCTTTAACCGGGAGACCAGTTTTTACAGCAGTCTCAAGTGCTTGTCTACCAACAGTTTTCAGTTGTGCCTGGTTCAAACCTGTGCTTGGGTATAAATAAGCTTTAACAGTCTAACCCCAGTTTTGAAAATGCATGAGTTCATGTTTTAAATAATTAATGTGCAAATACAATAATTGGTATTTACTACAGCAACATCATGACATCCATTTGGTTGCAAAATTTTAGAGGCGTTATTGTTGGTATTTTTCTCACTTTTTGATTAGGGCTTCATACAAATAAACAATATAGTACATCCATTTCCAAGATGCACTGTTAATATTTTGCTTGTGAGCAC
This sequence comes from Megaceryle torquata, assembly GCA_024611175.1. Taxonomy (NCBI): domain Eukaryota; kingdom Metazoa; phylum Chordata; class Aves; order Coraciiformes; family Cerylidae; genus Megaceryle; species Megaceryle torquata. The sequence goes on from JANIJG010024718.1 coordinate 58,469, forward strand.
TTCAATTACTCTAATCACGCAGGCAGCTTGCAATATACCATTGGTGCTCAAGCGTTTTCAGAGGGATTATCCAATTTGCTTTCATGACATGATTCTTATCTTTTCACAGGCAATACCACAAAGCATGCACAGAGAAAGATTAAAACTTTCAAGTACTCTTTACAGACAACTGCCTAAGCTAGCCTTTAATATAGCTATCTTAGCATGAATATGAGTTGTATAGCTTTGAAATATAAATGACTGTGCTGATATTTAAAAAGTTTTAAAAATCTGTTACAAAAAACCAAACATCAGTGTTTGCTTTACTTTACTTATTACCACTGCTCTGCAATACAGCCTAAGTGAGGCAAATGGCATTTTGGTGGACCCCAGGTGTAGATGTAATCGAGTGTGTTTCAGTAACAGTGAAGGAGGTAGTTTTAGAGGGTTTTTTTTTTTTAGTTTTAAGTGAGAAAGTGGGGAAAAAGCAACACAACTGTGCAGTGTTGGCTGAGACCAGCCCGTATCCACTCTATATAACCCTCTAGGAATTTAGGAGAACTGGCAAGATGTCAGTTCCCGTGCTGGGACATTCTGGGAGATAAGCTACCTCAAAAGCTGAGATTTGGGTTAAGCCCACCATGTACCATCCTCCATGCTTCTTGGTGGCTGGGACTTTTAAGGGAAATGTGCTGTAAGAAGAGAATTTGCCTACTCTGTGCTCTGGATTTGCGGTACGTTCCCCCTGAGCTCCACCCACGTGTCCTGGGATGCTTGGACAGGGAGCTGGGAGCACAGAGCACAAGGTTCCTAGAGATCAACTGCTTGGACAATGTGTCTGACTTTCCAGACCATAATCTAAAGCTCACATTGAAAATATCTTTCTTGGGTTGTCCATGGCATTATTCAGGCTGTAATGATGGCTATGGAGCTTTAATTGCTCTCTGGGGCCTCCTCCAACATGAATAAAAACTATTGCAGGGTGTTCCTCTTTGTTAAACTGTTTCATCAAGACTGAGGACAAAAAATATTATCTGGGAAATGCAGAGCTTGCATTATATAAAATTCACTTTTAGATCTACATCTGGTCCACAGAAATTGGTTGACTGGCACTGAAATTGGTTCATCTTCTCTTTTGGACAAAACTCTTTGCTGAGACACATAATGTTGCAGTGTAAGTTCTGTGGTTCGTATGTTGCTCAGACCATGTCCCATTGTTGTCAGCTATTTTGTAAAGCATGATACTTACTCAAACTCTCAGTGGGAGTAAGACAAGTTTTAAAGATTTATACAAAAAAATCCTCAAAATACACATGCCAGAAATTCACTGGTGTCTCATTCAAAAAATGTCTAATTAACTGTATCACTCTTTAAAGTTTTATATAATGCACAGAAACAAACAATACATATCCATGCCAAGATTACTTTAAATTTAAATGAGATCTAATTTGAACTGAATACACACTCAGAATCATAAATAGCAGCCATCCATGACGGTGCAGAAAAGCTAGGCATTTGTGGGATGCCTAGTGGGATGTTAACTGGTAGATTTGGTACTTTAGGGAGATTCACATTTGGTAGATTCACATTGGGCAGATTACTTGTTAAACTCCTGTGGAAGAAACAGACAGAAAGAAAAAATACCATAACAGTGACAATGCAGATGTAGCAGAAGCACGACACTCATAAACAAATCCGCAAAGTTCACAGCATGAGGACAGTTAAAAAACTAAAGCAAAACATCTCAAAAGGAAGCATGAGTATGGAAGTTTAAGTGTACTGGGATTGCAGTCTGCAATAAAAAACAAGTTACTTTAAAAAAACCCCAAAACAACATAGAAAAGAAGAAGAATCACAAAGTAGCAGAGTACTCAAACACCCACAGTAAATAATGCTACCTTCAGGTCCTTACACCATTTCAAAGAGATCAGCCCTTCCTCAGAAAAATCTCTTATAAGGAAGTGAGCCTCAGTTCTTACACTAGAGTGGAGAGTTCTCACACTGGTTAGGTTGGATGAAAGAGCTAAACTAAGAGATCTACTAGACAATTGGGATTCAAAATAATAAACAGGGAGTTTGTCATTCCAGCCCTGCAGAAGTCCGTAAGAGATTTTCTTGCCACCAAATTCAGGAGTAAGGACCACTCCAAAACCTCTCTGGTTATTTTGTACTCTATAATAAATAACAAAGATGGGCTAATCTGGAGCAGTGAAATGGTGAACCACAAGGTTCTTCCTCAGTGAAGATTCATGCCCTGATCCTGCCCTTGCATTCCTGAAAGCAGAGAAACTGGGTTGCCCAGCTCTACATGTGCACTTCCATAAACTGTACTTAATAAATCCAGTACTGGTATATGAACCTCTCCTGTCTGGAAATGGGCCATGGGATATTCAAAGGTTAATTTATCAAGTGTGTGTACTTGGGCATCATGCCTTCAATAAATATTTTCAAGCATGCAACTGTTATGCAAATAGAGATCTTTTCAAAGCGGGTCGGTGTATTAATTTAATGCAACATACTCTCCTGAAGCAAACAATGTGTGGTGTCACAGCACCGTGTGCCCAAAGTTTACAAAACACTGGACTTAGTGTGCTAGGTATCTAGATGTTGTAGTTGGTCTAATTCTGTTTTAGTAAGTACCTCATCACAGTTTTATTTTATGCAAAATAAAAATGTCATGGGATTTGGGAATCAGGCGACAGTTTCATAAGTGTATCTTGTTTCTGCCTCAATCTAGTAATTCTTTATGGCACACTGGGAGACAATCCATACATAGATTTACTGTCCTACCTGAGAAACAAAACCAGATGCTTTGACATCATTTTCACTGGATCATTACTTGGGCTCAGCAAAAATGGAATCAGGACTTTAGGATTTCAGCTTCACCCTGCCCTGCTGAAGCTCCTGAAGGCTTTTCTATTGATGTGCATAGGCACAGTTTCAACGTTCAAACTTCCCAGCTCTCAATGACCTCACCAGGATGTGCCACTTTAGGAGTTCACTCCTATTCCCCTGGATTAAATTAGTTACTGTACAGGCAGCATTATCTGGCCTCTTGGAAAACTTTGGAATTATACACTGTCTTTCAAGAAAATCTTAGCAACTTCCTTGAGTCATATTTTGAATTCCATTTCTTACTGCAAGTTTTCTATATCAAAACCCAAAGCAATGGAACTGATCTAGCTATACTGAATATATATTTCCTAGGCTAACAAAAGATTTGAACTACATCTTTGCAAGAGCTCAGCTTGTCATTGGTGACAATTCTTATGGACTTTAACCTAATTTTCCCTTTGCGAATAAAATCCCTTGTTGGAGAGGAAAACCACAATCCAAAGTCTTTTTCTAGTGAAAAAAAAAAAAAATTATTCTTGTTTTCATTTGTTTCACTGGTTCTTAGTAGATTTGACTTCACACTATCTGCTCATTCTCTTTGTTAGGCACTAAGCAGATAGGAGAATTTACTAACGTAACAAATCTCTCTATTGTTTCCATTCATACTGTATCTGCTATTAGGATGATATGATTATTGAATGAGACACAGACTCCATAGTGATTGAGAGTGTTAAATCTTCAGAAATGGCAGTGCATGTGGTTAGATACTGATATGGAATAAATAAAGAAATAGCAAGAGGTGGACAACGTATAAATGTATAAGGAAAAGCAACTTAAATAACTTAGCCAGATGGTAAATACATAAATCAGAGGACCTTTGGTTTTAATATTAAAATTCAAGAAGTGACAGTGTTATAATAATAAAAACACTGTATTAATAAAATATGACTTCTAGAGTAAACAGTATACTATATTCACACGGAAACATATTTCTTTTATACAACACATTATTTTGCTGATGCAAGAATATGTTGCAAGAATAAGTTAGTATTCTTAAAACAAAACAGCAAAATAATGGGGTGTATTCTGTTAACATACAGTAACTAATGTAAAAAATATTCTCCTGAATTGACATGCACAGTTTTGTAGGTTCAACTGATCTAATTATCTGACTAACAGTTGCAGTGAGACCTGTAAAAAAATGATTAATATTACCAACAAATGTTCCAGCCTGCAGTTGCTCAGACCATAAAACTAGAGGTCCAAGATGAGAAACTGTTTCTAGAAGCTAGCCATGCCTATTTAATATAGATGGCTAAATATAACCTCAGCCATCAGGCAGGGAATGTGGGCATTTGCATCAACAAGATGAGGGCTGTCTGATTTAAGACGACTCAGCTTCAGGACTGGATCCTGATATGCTTGATAAAAGATGCTCACTCTGGAGCTGTACTGCTTCTTTCCTTGGCTTCTTCTGATAGGCCCTCATTTGTGTCTGATAGCTGTGTAAATGGTTCTCACCTGTACTGTCTGCTGGGAAATTCTCAGTGCAAACAGATTGTCAACATACCCCTGGACAACATCCCAATGCTCACACTGTACTGTAGCCCTGATCACAGGTAACAGTCCAGTTGCACTGGGGCTGCTGCTGTAAAGCTGCCCTGGTACTGAAAGGAGGGCAGAAAAATCACAGTATTTTCACTGAGTTGTCTTCTGGCTTCAGAACAGAGCTAAGCCCTTGTCTGTACGTAAAATCCCAGGTGCCACGGGATGCCTGAAATGATTTAGTGATGGAAGATCCGAACGGCTGTCTCTTCCATCACTATAAACACTTACTACCTTACTGCCTAAGCTGAGCAAATGTTCAAGAGCAAATCTTTTCACAAAAGCCTTGATGTGAGGCAAAGAGCTTGATAGTGAAGTAGGCAGTCAAATCTGTGCTCTTCCTCTGACTGACACCCAGAATAGTAACAAAAATACTCATTTTCATTACAACAGTGCTTCTTTTAAGAGGAAACATTTTTCACTAGCATTTTGTAGTAGTACAACCTCATCAAATAATTAGTATAATTGTACTGTTTAAGTTCTTCCATTTATATTAATGATACATTTCTAAATAGTTTTCAAAAGGTTAGTGAGCAATTAATAGATGCTAAAGCCAGGACTACAGTGTTGTAGAGACAGCCACAGGTCAGTGAAGAATGTCCTAGTCAAGCAATTGAAATTGGTTGTCATTGCACCAGCTTTAGCATTTGCTTAAAAAGATATTTCAACACAGACACACACAGAGACACACACACACATACGTGTCTGCTGGCTGCAAGATAAATCAGTGTTCTCCAAGAAGCTAGCATGAAAAAAAATACCCATTGCAAACCCTACTTTTCCAAGACCTCTCAACTCACCAGAGAACAGACCTACTCTGTATCCTCCGTATTTGGATGACTGTGCGAAGGACAAGTGTTCCACATTTCTCTGCGTGGATTCATACAAGCACACCAGCTGCTCTAGCTATAGGGCACGGACCCCCTGCAAATTCAGCAGCTCTGCAGAGGCAGATTACATAGCCCTCATGAGCACATTACATCGATGCTTCCCCCCGCCCCCCCCCGCCATGTTTTAAATTCTTAACAGTATCTCTTTCACTGTTTGTGATTTCTATACCTAACTCCTCATAGCATAAGGTGCAGAGTATTCAGAAATGAAAATAGAAGAAATACATGCTTGCAAACTGCCATCTGGTCAGGTTATGGAGGGCTACGTATTTCAGCCTTGATTGCAAGCACAAGTATAGAGAAACCCTTTCAGAAGACTATATTGTGGAATAATTTCTTGGTTAACAGGAGATAATGAGATTTCCTTCTCACAATTCACTGTAGCGATCCAAAGGAGGACAACAGTGAGCTCAGTGTAATGGACAGCCACGATGATCTACCTTTTTTGGCCAACCTGAAGGCCTTTCTTCAAAGCAGAGGAAAGCCATGGAAAAGCATACTGCACTGTTCCCAGCTTCCAGAAAGCTCTGCTGTAGAGGTGGCAATGGAAGGCCATGACTTGGGTGGGAATTGGCAGGTCCAAACTATTTGAGAATTACTGGCCAAAAATTCACTTGTGCTGCAGTATAGACATGTGGGGGAGAAGGCAGTAGATACAGGAGGGCAAATCAAGTCTCTGACCTGAGTTTTTCTGCAAGTTCACTGTTGACCAAAGAGGAGCAGGTGGTCTGCCCAGGAGGCAAAAGATGAAGATGCCTTAATATTTAGTTCTGAAAAGCACATCAAAAGTGTCATAAGATCCTAGGAATGACACCCCTCTTTTTCCTTACACTATATGTGCCACTCTCTGCATTTGCTGGTGCCTTCTGTCACTAGGTCATATCACATTAAGCCAGCATTTGCAACTCACACTTCAGTGTGTGAGACACAAGAAAAAAATACCAACTAGTGAAAAAAACCCCAGAGTGCATCTTTTCACCAGATGGACACAAATTTCTTGTGAAAAGCACCCACTTTCCTGCTGGAAGAAATCTTTTAAATACCCAAGTCTGTAAGACTGGGCTTTTGCTTGAAACGGCAAAGCTCAAAGCACTTTCTAACTGGAACTCTAGAAGGAAATACCCATTACAAAAGACCTAATGAAAGATCTTTTGTAACTATCAAAGATAACTTGAAAATGATAGACAGGGACAAAGCATTTTGACAGGAAAGTACCACAGCCAAGTACTTATGGGCATCTATAGTTAAGCCACCAAAGTAATTAAAAGCCAAAATTATGTCAGCTTCTGTCAGGAGAAAAAAGCAGAACAACTTGTTTTATTGCTTGGCTGCTTGGCTGAGGCAGACAGGTACGCAGAGTTTACTGCCTCTGTTTCGTAACAGACCAGGAAATACAAACATATTCGTTACTAAAGCAGAGCTCTGAAACGAAAGTTAATGTTAACTTCGAAGTGCAATTCTGCTTGAAGGAGTGGCTGTAAAAATGGCATTCTCCTACTCGAAAGATCTATTTCTTCTGTGTTTTCTGGGTCACATCTGCTTATTTGAAACAAGATTTTTTAGGATTTTTAATCCTGTTAGCCTGCAGACCAAAGACAGCAAATGGAAAGTGAGAGAGGCTCCTGAATGCCAGCCACTTAACCCCACTCAAAACAGAGGGGATGATCAGGTGTCAAGAAAAGGCCTGAGATTTGGCAGGCAAAATCCTTATGGATGCTGAGGATGCACAGGAAAGAAAGGAAAAAAAAACCTGGGTACTCAGACTCCAGGTTGCATATGGGAGGCTGGCTGCCGAACAAAATCTCTTTGCCTTGTAAATGGAACATATTTGGTGTGAAAAGCCCTGAAAGACCACATATTCTTTTATACAGCAACCTCCAAGAGTGCAGCACCACTGAACTTTACCTAGAGAATCACAAAAAAGCAGGGAAAATAGCCTCTCTGGAAGTCACCTGGTCCCTGTCTGAGGCACTGTCAGACTCATGCTGTTTGCAAAGGGTCGGTCTTTCTCTTGAAATATTTTTATTAGAAGGAAAAGTTAGTTCTTTTCCTTTGTAGGATATGAGTTGACTTTTTAGAGGAAGCATGACAGGGTTCAGCAATGCTTCAAAACCTGCAAAACAACAACAGTAATCTAAAGCACATGCCACATTTCTATCATTCACCAGCTCTTGAGTTCAATTTAGGTTTCTCTCAGGCTACTTATTTCTTGCTGGTAAATTCCTAGTTCTCCAAATGTAATAATTGATTCTGCTTGGGAAACCATGTTTCACGCCTAATCCTATAGGCAGGGGAGTTGGGACCCGTCAGAGCTGCTCTGGGACATGGCAACACGTGCAGCCATCAGCCACGGGGCTGACGCAAGAAGCACAGCGCTGAGCTACCCCTCCATGGGATGGGGGGGGGAAATGAGTGCTGGGAAGTTTAAGTACATCAATGACTCACACAGGTTATAAGGCTAGACTGAACACAGTGAAACAAGGTTTTTTAGTCTGAAAAGGAGCTATTTGAGTTCAAAAGCAGCACTGGAAAAGGCCTTTTAGAATGGGATCCAAAAAGCCAAGCCAGCTAAGAAAGTTTTCACATTTTCATGCTTCCATGTCCAAAGGCACACAGCTCAAACTGAGGTATCAATGCATGTCAAAAACTGAATACCATTTCCTTCATTAACTTGAAAACCCTGAAGAGATCAGGCCTTCTATTTTTAGCATTAAACTAGAAGATCTAAAGCACTTTCTGCATGTCCAATCTAATGTTTGCCAATTCATCTCTGTATGAAACTCCATCCATTTGCACCCAAATTGCGATTGTATCAAAGGAGGTTTCCTTACTTTACTGGCTCCCATGACTCCCGCTCAAAGCCCCTGTGAATTGACTGTGCAATTGAGGACTCCATCAGATCGACATATCTAACAACAAGTGGAGCAAACAGGTCTTGGAGGTGTTTGTGGAATTTTCCATTGCACAAATTATCTAGAATAGATAAATAAAAGTATAGTAAGATACTACTGTTACTAAAAGCTCTTTAACAAACCACAGTGTGGCACTTCATTACACAATGAATTTGTCAGTGAACAGGAAGAAACTTCAAGAACATAACAGGAGCTGGCATCAGGCACCAGTGTTCACAACACAGACAGCAAGAATGGCTTTTTACTCCACATGTAAACCATACAATGAATCTTCTTTTCCATTAATGTAAAACTTACAAATACATTATTACTTCCTGCAAATAAAATGGATGTAAGAAATATAGCATGGAAAATATCATGGCTTTAGCAGGTAGAATTTCTCCTTTGGTTACTCACTACCATGATGTTGAAAATTGCTCTTGGAGGATGAGTCCCAGGCTTTTTCATGTGGTCTTAGAAATCCAACTGGTCTAGGACCTCATGAAGGCAGTGCCAGTTCTGCCACCAGCTCCCCAGGGAGCAGTTGGACCACCCTGGAGAGTGCCAAATCTTCAGGGATTCTGAAGGCATGGCATGGGCTCACATGCTTTGCACAAGAGCCTTATTTCACAAAACGCTATTCTTCTAAACTACCCCTTCTTCCTCTTACTTCAATATTTTCCTTCCTTCAATAAAATCTTTTAAAGCAGGGGCTTTTTTCTCCATGTTAAATAAATATAGTACACACATATAAAACAATACACACATTTAATGACAGTGAGATAGAGTATCTAATTCCTTGCTTATCAGGTAGCCATTGCCAAGAGACATGAGAAGATGAAGCAAATTAAAAATTCAACTTCTCACCTTTCAACAGAACATTTGATTCTAGGGGTGTCTGGGTGCTTTTTTCTAGGGGAAATGGAACAAAATCAAGCTGATGCTAAAAGAGTAGGTAGTGTAAATCTACCCATCTCAGTTCTCTGTGCAACGTGGAGAGGCTGAAAGTATTATCAGTAACCTGAGCTGCCCACTGAGAAAGAAACGATGAAAATACAATACATACAGTCACTACGGAGGGAATCGTTTAGAAGCTGAAAGAGTGGAAAGCTGTCCCAGGTGTCTGGGGGTTGCACCTCTAACGCAGCATCCATATCCACCGCAAACAGTGACAGGAAGGTCTCCGCGTGCTCAACCATTAAGTCTGACCACCAAGCAAAGGCCTTCAGAGTTGGTAGAAAGAGATAATAAAAGAAGTATATTAGTTCTAATAAAGCACAGGGAAAGATGTTAGGCCACATATCTCAGAAAAAAAAAAAAAGAAAAGAAACAAAGTGCATCCCATGGAAACTACCTTTATTGTAAAGAGAACAGTGCTTTCGAGTGCTAGCCTGCACAGACAGTGCTGATCACAGAAATTAGGCACTGCTATTTTAATACAAAGGTTTCCCGTAGAGGATCTATTCAGAGCTCCACTGTAAAGGCACATGGCTGTAACGTGACAGAGAAGGTTTTGTCTGTTCAATTTACAATAAATGACTTCATTCATCTTTAATTATGCTAATTATCAGAAAAAATAAACCCAAAATAATTCTTATTCTAAAGTACAGAAATTTTGGAGTTTCTTCACTGCTTGCGGGTTTTCTGCTGTGTTTTTCAAAGTTTAAATTTTATTTGGATTTACTATTTCTATTTGCCTTGAAAAACTAGAAGCCTAAGACATTAAAATCTGTCCTAAACAACTCACACTCTGCTTTAGAGATATTTCAAACATTAGCAGTAAAAGTTATTACAGCACTGTTCATTTTACATGGTTAGCTACACACGCTGCCACCTTCATAACGCTACTGATTAGGAAACAGATTACAAAGCTCTATTATCAACATGCCAAGATTAAAGAAAAAAAAAAATCTACGGCAAGCCTGTATTTTCACAGAGGCAGGAAAAAAATGTATCTAAACTTGAAAATCAAAAAAATATCAGTGAAATAATTCTCATGCACATGGGTCCTTCAAATTCACTGTACGGGCTCTCTGACGTGACATTCACATCATACATGGCTCAGATGTGAATGCTGCAAACGCATGCATGCGTGTTTAGTAATCACTTCTGGCTGGGAACATGCAATATGAGAAGTGCTGTCATTAGGACCATGTGCTGTCATTTTGAAGTGATAGGAAATTACTCAGGGACTTGAAAGATCTAAGAAACAGCTTTTCAGCACTTTGCAAATGTCGTGGTTTAACCCCAGCAGCAACTAAGCACTATGCAGCTCAACTCAGGACAGCAAGGAAAAGAAACCTCTAGCGTAAGCACAAGATTGGAGATGAAGTAGAAAAGACTGGGAATAGACGAATCAGTTTGAAGAGGAATTGCCAGTCAGGGAGGGGTATTTTTTGCAGATTTTATCAGACCTGAATATGCAGAACAGACTTTCACTTTCTCAGGGTTGGGTTTTGATTCACTGATGAAGAACTGCACTGATTTGCAGAGCAAATCTCCTGCAGCCTGACTTCTCTGCTGCCAGTGATATTGTTGGGGGGTCTTTGAGACTATTTCCACTCCTTTATTCACCCAAAATATAAAGCAAACTGACATCCCACTATTATTCCATGAGTTGATATAAAACTGGTATGCAGACTTGTACAGGTTGGATGTGGCTCTGGGTGTTATATGCCCAGAGCACATCCGTGATGTAAAATAACAAAAATAACCAAACAACTCCCAACTAATCTTAGTAGTGGGTCTACCCTGTCATGGAGGTGAAGATATGGATGAGGGGAGATGTGCTGGGAAGGGGTACACTGGGCAAATGCCGTGTCCAGAGTGGCAACACCAGCAGGTTACAGTGTCCCTGTGGACATGATATGGGGGGAAGGTGGCTACACTGGGTTCCTTCATCTACAAACTGTCCCTAGCCCCATACAGATGGAAGAAGCCATTGGACACTAATGCAGCAAAATCTGCGCTAGGGTGCTGGGAAAGCTCAGGGGCAGTGGTGATGGTGGCCCTGGGTGTTTGCAGAGTCATTACTATAGAAAAGCCAACACTGAGGTGAGGGTGCCTGGAGGGCTGAGCACGTATGGCAATGTTCTTCATCTCTTCTTCCCACATTCGCTGCTGGTGTCCAACTGAGCGCACGTCAGAATGCCTGGGACTGCCACATCAGGAGGTGTCCAACCGCTGCAAAACCGCACAGGAACCAAACCCATCAAGAACCAGATCTGCTCCTGATGTCTTCTCAAACCTTCTCCCCAAAGCACAGGTGGGAAATGAGCATATGCTGAGCCATGGGACTGCAGAGGGTTCTCTGAAAACTACTAAAAATGCTCCTCCGTGGAGCATTAAGCAGCATCAAGGAGGATGATGATGCCGTCCTTGCACCAATGTGGTTTCTCTGGCTATGCCTCTGCCTGCCAAGAGTTTGTCATGCTGCCTCCCCATCAGATACTGCCCACAGGTCTGTGGGCAAAGAGTGATTGCTACGAAGCACCAACAGCAGCCAGCATTTTGAGGGAAAAGAGGGGAGGCCAAATAATATCTTCTGCAACAAATCTGAACATAAAGACTTCAGAGTCCTGCAATAAAAACCTGCTTCCATGAAAAAGGGGGAAAAAAGCGCTAGTTTTTAGAGAAATTATGAAGAAAAGCATGTGATATTTGTGGAAAAAAAGATATGCTCAAATGAGTTACAGTTTCCCTTTTGCTGGAAAAATGAAATTTTAGCCCCATAAGTCTCTAACTTACGTCAGGATCCTCAACCTCCTCCTCCCTAGTCTCAGTGAGCAGGACCTTCCTGCAGTGGGAGTGGCAACACCATACTTTGAAAATCTCCTTCAAGATGGTAACATTTCATTTATGTACCATCTACTTACCTGCTTTGCTCAAAACACAATGCAACAGGGAAAAAAAATGTGTGCCTTCTAGTCAAACACACCTATTATTGTAGATTTTACACATGGATACACATGTATATATGTATGACCTCAGGAGTTAAAAATACATATATACATATACACATACGTATACATAGAGAGAGAAAACACAAGTTTAAAAATAGGTGAATACCATTGTCTCTGGCATTTGCCATCAGTCATCCAGGGGAACAGAAAGGGAGCTAGAAGACATCTGATGGGAAAGATGACACAATGACAGAGACGTCCCGCTCTCACAGATTACAGACGTAGGCACACGGTTTCTGCTGTATTTCTGCCTGCGCTGGTTTGCTTCTCTCTTATGGGTAAGACAAACCCAACTGACTATAGTCACGATACTTCTGTTCTAATGTTTTTTGAATATTTTCCATGCTCCGAGTATTATTTTCCATGTCCTCATTAGTAAGTCTGCCTGGGTGTCCATGTGGGGAAAAAAGGGGCATGTTTTAATTGTGAAAACTGTGATTTTCCCTAAATTGAGTCATTTCTTCAGTAAGTGGTGCAATTTAATTTTCTGCTGAATATCCAAAGTAGACCAAGGAGTCACACCTTGTAGGTTGAACCTTCTCCAGGTGAATGGACAACATGTCAAAAAACTCTCACTCAGAATAATTTGAAAAAGAAGTGCAACACCTCAGCAATTCCCATTGTACAGTGAGAGCATAATGTGGCTACAACGCATAATAAAAATCAGTAGTAAACCACCCATTTTCTTTCCTCTCTTCCTTTGGGTGCAATTCAAAGTGTGCAGAGATCTGGCCAACTGCCTGTACACTGCTGAAATGCCACAACCACCCTCAGGACAGGGATTCAATAACATACCGACAGTGTGCTGGGCTTCTGGAGAGAGATGAGTTTCACCCTTCCAGGTCAGCATTCAGAATAAGGGACCAGGATGCCTCCTAACCATGCTGGCACTAACCTTCTGTCTCTAATCAAAGCCTTGTGACACAAAAGATGCTGGAGAACAGTACTGAGTCTTCCTCCTGGTGAGGATCTCAGCAGTGTGGCTGGCTGAATGCAACCAGCCCTGGGAACGCTTCCTTCAGAAGTCTACTATTTTCAAAATAACCTGCTTTTTAAAGACAGCTCCTTCCCATCTGGTTGTACATCCAGCCTGTGCTGGTGATGAGTGTAATAAAACACTCGTTATCCTCAGACAGGTCATCGCAGTTTGTGTGCAAGTGCAGCGACTCGAGCACCCCCTTGCTTTTGTAAAAATGAAATTTCACTCTTCACCCCGTATATTCTCTCTCTACATATAAATACTGTATATCCAGTACAAGGCACATACAGACAAAACCAGAGGAAGACCACTACCATTCTAGGCACTCGTGTAGTACTTAGTCCACCTCCACCACAGTGTACTAGAAGTCGGGTGAATGCAAAACGACAGAGGTAACAACAGGCTGAGGAGAGAGTCCAGGCAGGTAGGGTTGTGTTGGGATGTAACTGCAGCGCTCGTAAAATATACCCATTGCTACATGCATGGACCAGACTGCTATGCCACATTTACCCTCCTGTGTCAGGCTACCAGCTCTGCAAGCAGCCGACTTGAAGTTGCTGTTACATTCCTCGGTCAAAGTTACGGAAGCGAGGGCAACCCGGGTAAAATCCCAGTAGGAAACATGGCACTGAGAGGGCATGCACGAAATATGACAGGAGTGACTCGTGTCATTCGGTTTAGTCACATACCTCTTTCCCCTGCCAGGATCATCCAAGATTGAATGAACAGTAGAAAAACAGGGAGGAAATTTAAATATGCAATCAGGCATTAGTTGGGTGTTGTGGATTGTTGTGTCTTATCAGAAGTTAAATTATACTGCAAATTTAATAAACACTGGAATGATTTTTAGGTGATTGTGAAATTATTTATCAAATGCTCTTAATGCAAAATATAGTGAGTATATATATGTATATCAATGGGAAGGAAAAGAGAAAATAGTGAATGAGTGTTACATTACCAACAGTCATAAACAATAACTGTTCACTCTGAATTTCAAAACGATTAACTTTTCAATACGTATCCAAGAGCACCAGATTTATAGAGAACAGAGGGCTCAATCCTGCAAATACTTACACGGGTATGCAATGTCACTTGCTCGGGCAGAAATGTCCCGACGTGCTGAGAGTGGGACTACAGCCAGCAATGTCAGCTGCCTGTGGGGGTTAAGTGTTTCCAGGATCAAGCCTCATGATTTTCTGGTCTATGTTTGTCTATGACATGGTTCCAGTGGTTTTAAAACATGAATCTTTGCGTTAAAGTGCTTTGAAGAGTTAAGAGGAGTTGTATTAGGCCTTTGATAACCCAAATAATGAGTAACAGAGAATAATTAATCCTAACCTCCATGACCAGTAATTGAGGTATTCCCAATAAGCCAAGGCAGAAGAGGCCAACAGGAAACCAGGTGAGTTAATCATGTACCGCAGGGGCCCAGGGAAACCCCTGGAAACAACCTGAACGCTCAGAAAGGGACAAAAAAAAAATTGTTTTGTTTTGTGGTGGTTTTCCTTGCACCAGCTCTGAACAGCAAGAGCAGTTAAGCTGCTGCAAGGACCCCACTAATATTGTCTGGAGACACAAACACATGACATTATTTGGAAATACGACCTTTCTGAAAAGTGGACAGACTTGCTCTTGTATGTAGGTGGTGGTGAATATATTTGGCCAGATTCGACTCCTGCTGGCGCTGTACGAAAGGCTGCAGACTGACGTAGAGGAGAGCAGAACTTAATTAAATCCTCCTTTAGCCCTCCCCTCCCCTCTGCCAAAGCAATCTTCCTGGACTGTACTTTGCCTTCATCGCACTCGAGCACCGTTACTTTAGAATACTTTTGGCTTTTGAAGAAGATAACCCAGCGGCAGTTGGGAAGACATCACACAAATATACAAAGCGCGCAGCAAGCCCCCGGAGCCTGCTGAAGACCTGGGGGACACGACCTCGCAGGGCACCGCAGCTCACCTCCGCATGGTGTTCTTCGTTTTGCTGTAGAACTTCAATTACCAATTCTGCCAGACGTATTGTATCTTCTAACTTTTTAGCTGGTGTGACTAACCGGCCTACATTTTCTGTAGTACAAGAACTCGAGTTAAAAGGGAGGCAGAATGAAAAGCTAGATGTACAGTAAGTTATTTTAGAGGTTTAAAAAAAAATAAAAATCCCATAATATTCTACAGCTTTAAAGATCTTTTCATGCATATGTTAAATGCTTATATAATTAGTACTGAGCAAACCAGAAAGCCACATTCGTTATTATACTATGAAAATACAGTGCTCCAGCTCCAAATTTCACAATACTGTCAGAGTTGTTTTGCTTTATGGTGAGATGGTGGCACTTTATTAGCTCAAATAAGAACATTGCATTCCTTAAAGACAGCATCTGGCCACTAATATATGAACAAAATGTATCCTTCAAAGTAGATAGTACTATTATAGAAATCATGTCTATATTATTTTAAAATTCTTTTAAGAAGATCAATTCAAACAAATCTGTTTGTAGTTTTAATAAATTGTCAGACTCGAGCAATTTAAATGTCACCTGCTACTGAAAGCAAAAATTGCAGGTCTGCCTTGCTCCAGGATTTAACTCCACAAAGGTCAAGGAGTTACGCATGCTGGAGGGAGTGGAAAGTGGTAAATCCCACACTAGGCGTTCATAGGTAAGATTTATATGGGAAAAGAGATGCAACTTTACAGCAAAAACCCCGCAAACAAACCAAAGAGTTTAAATCCTGGAGCTTGGTGTTTAGCTACGTTGAGCTATTTTGTAGCATTTTCTGAAGACTTTAAAAAAAGTCAGATTATACTCTTGTAGGTAATTTATACTATTAATAACATATTAAACACCCAAGGTGCTAACAATCTGGAACATTTGAAGTATTTCACTAGAAATAATAGAGAGAAAAAGAAAATAACCATATTTTCATTGAATGACAGCTTTTGCAGAGCTGGCTGAGTGCACTTGAGGAGGTTTCTGTGAGCTGGCACCGCGACTCATATCGCTGGGGTCTGCAAAATCTCTCTGTGATGGAGGAGAAGCAGAGTAGGAGACCTGCTCCCCAGGGATCCACCTATGCTGCAGCACATCACCATGTTAACTACAGTCGTGTCCCTCTGTTTAACAACTGGGTGCCAATCCCAGCTCCCCAGTGCACTTTGGTAGCTACACCAGCTAGTTCATACCTCTGCACCGACATATATTTTGACCTCCCCATGATATCAAAGCTGTAGAATTGGTAAATGGGTGAAGTACTGAAGGTGCTGACCAGGCATTTCGCTCGAGCCTTCTGCAGGCACTAGTTTTCTGCTATCATTTAGGGCCTCTTTACTAATGGGACAGAAAGTTGTGGCTGGACACAGGTAGCACCATTCTGCTCTATTGGGTCACCTGGGGAGAAGTCCCTGCCTTGCCGAAGGCTCAGCGAGCTTTGAGGACTTCATTCTCTACCTCAAAATCTTACCCATTCCTAGTTTTCCCTGAGCACCTGTTTACAGGTAACAGCTTTCCCAGGAAAAGGAAAGCCTTATTTTTCAGAATGGTCATATTTGGGTGGTTGAGAGAGGGGTATATGGGCTGGTTTTCAGAGGAGCTCAGCCCGCTGATCAGCCGAAGCCTGGCATAGCAGGTGCTCAGCTTAGCCGAGATAACGCAACATGGTAAAGGATCATGCCAATGAACTCTACATTTTTGCTGATTGATGCCATAAACAGGGGCCTTTGAGGTTTCTCCTCCAGTTTTTCTTTTGTTTCTGGTATCACTGGAAACAAACAAAGAAACAAAAAATCCAGGTTCCTCTTGATATAATTTACTGGGCAAATGCTGAAGAATGGCTGCTTAACTCCTCGTTCTTTCTCCTATTCAATCCTGCAGCTCACTGGCTACAAGAAATAGAAACCTCTTCCTTTTGCAAAAGGAGTCCAAAGACACGTTCCTTAGTAATCTCTGGTTGTTTCTGCACCTCTGAAGCCAAGGGGAAGCTTTTCCATTGATCAGAGCAGCATCAGGCCCATTCTTATTTGCAACACTGATCTGCTCTCAAATACAACTAAAAGACAAAAGTGTTAATAAGAACAACTGCTCAGAGATGCTGTCTTTAAAGAAAATATTGATGCTTATACAACTTTGGCAGCCAGCAGATGTCAATCTTAATTTTTTTTCTTCTTATTTTAAATATTTCCCTGGTTAAGTTACTATACATCAGAATATTCTGCTAAGATAGCTGGAGCACTGACAGTTACATGAAACGTATACGATATACTTATCAAACATTTCATCCAACATCATGTAAAGCTCATACATATTTATAGTTTTCATGCAAAATGTTATGCAACAACAATGTTATTTTGTGCTGACGTTGATATTTGAAAATGTTGCATATGTCAGACATTGCTAGACAAAAAAATGTGGACATTTTGAAATAAATGCTACCTCTAAATCTCTAAAACCTACCACATCGCGCTAGGTATTTTGTATAGCGTTGCACATGAGAACTAGCTTTCTACTGCTACGCAAGCAACTGCTAAACTAGAAAACTACTGAATAAAAGGAAGGAAGACTATTACAGTACTTGGCGGCTGTTTGGCCATGCCTTTAAGCATATGATTTATCATGTTAGTCTGCGTTTGAGGAGATGATGGTGGCCCAGCCGGTGGCTTAGGTTTGGACGGACGGGCTGCTTGTGCATGACGGAGAGAGACGCCAAAAGTAAAGAGACAAATGACTTCATAAACAGTGACAAAAACATGGAAACTTTGAAAGGAACATAAGCAGAAATGATCAAATACAAATGGAATAAGCTGCTGGGTTTTTGCTTATCAGTACTTGAAATATTACACAGTAATGACACCATTTGACAACACATATTCTAGAAGTCAGCAGATTCGAACATCCTATGGTACTGTGCAATCAGAAAGCTAATAGTAAGCAATATAAGCATGAAACTGCACTTCATGCAGCCAAGTGAGGGAACTCAAAAAGGTTAATTCAGTTAAAACTCTGGAATTCAGAAAAGGTGAACTAAAAAAGATGATTTTAAGTCAGTGCCCCAGTGCTTAGGTACGTTTAGCAATAGAATAATGAGCCACAGGAATTAATTGCTTTGCAAATATCAATTACACATTTTAGAATTAAACGTCACTGTTGGTTAAAGGGAGCTATAAAATATTCTTGTGCAATTTAAACATGTAAAAAAATCTGTCACTTAAAAATGTGTGGTTCCTGATCGTTTCCAGCTCATTTAATTATTTTCAACTTGGAATTCTAGTGGCTTTTATATTCTGGGTTGAATCATATATAAAAACTTGCCAGCTCTATCAAATATGTTACTTGCTATTCCAAATGTTAGAATACTGCAATCAGGACTTGACCCATCTGTCATATAGTTTACAATATCAGCATAGGAAAAATTCTAAGAAAATAGCCTTTCCTTTTACTTAGAGAATAAATTATATACTGTGAATATATTAACACAATAGTTTCTATTCCATTTAATAACAGTTTTTAGCAGCATTGTGACTATTTTTAATAATGCCATTTGCAAGGAATCTGGCATATTTATCTGGACATTCTATTGCCAAAAGTCCTTGCCATTTTGCTTGCATTTTCCAGTGGGGGAAAAAAAAAAATCATTTGGCTTGTGCAAAGTAGATTTCTGATTGCTTTTAATTCTCGCAGAATTGTAACACTTATCAAAGTATAATAAAGAATATTCGAGTAAACCGTTGAAGAGATGAGTTAGGTTGGTTCCCCTCTCCATACAGAGATAGATATACATATGTACATAAACACACATACAATGTGCACATGCGTGCGCATATTTTTTAGTCTTTTAAGCTGTGTAATGATTTAATTCAGACTCTCAGATTCAAGCTACTGGTTTCTGGCTTTTTTTCTGTTTTGTTTTGTTTTCTGATAACAGCAAAAGTGAATTTATTTGTTCATCTCTGGAGTTATTCTGATCCTTTTTCAATGTTTACCAAGGGTGGCTTTGTCCCCAGAAACAAACCTCTCAGCCTCAAGTGACAAAAATAACTGCTTTTTGGGTATTGGCCTAATGACTTTCACTCTAATTTAAAACATAAGCAAGAATTCAATTTGTCTACTCACTGATGGCTCCCGAGCTCAACATGTAGACAGAGGAAGAGTATTTTACTGCCCATCACTCTGGACAGCAGCTTACGTGAGGTCCCTGGATGGGAAGGGACCATGGGGAGAGGGGACTGCACATCTCCTCCCACCTGCATCTGGTAACTGCATGGTGGGAACCCCTTCCCACCCAGAGGAGTCCATCGAGCTCCAAAATCAGGTCTGTTGAAGAGACTAGACTCCTCCTAAGAGTGTCAAAGCCAGGGGAAAATTGCATCCCATAGTTGCACTTCTCAGCTTGACCTTCAAGCATCCTTAAATGTGAGTGCAGCCCCTGCATCCACAACAGCTAACCACTGAAAAATAGATCTCAAACTTCACAGACCCCACAGTGTTGAATTGGCCCAACTTGTGCAAGTGTTTTCTGTTCTAGGGAAAAATCATTAACAGAGAAGGATGAGGAGGAAAAGGCAAGAGATGCCGCAGCACCAGGACTTCACAAATAGCTACTGCAGCACACAAAAAACAGCTTGGAGGAGGGTCCTGCTGTGCAGTTGTCAGTACAGTGCCCTGGGGTGGCTCTCACTTCTCTGGGACCCTGCAAGAGATCCCTCCCAGCACCTCACCCCTACTCCTGGCATCTCCCCACTGCTACTGGTTCTTGAGAACAAGATTCCACAAGGGATCACAGCAGGTTAAGCAACAAACTCTAGATGTAATTCTGGTCTCACCCAGTCTGCACAAATATTCAGCTCTTTTCGTTCATTTACATTTTTCAGACCCAAATACAGGGCTTTTGTATGATGGCTGCAAAACCACCTGGAGCTGAAGGAGAGGAGAGGAAGAGTTGTCTTCCTTCCTATGGTCACTGAATGCCTCATAAGCCCTGACCCATGCTTTTCTCTGTTGTCTTTATTTCAGGAAAATTTAAAAGATTAAGGTTTGGCTATGGAAAATTATTAATTTCTTCTGTAAATGTAAATAGAAATGGGTCCATGACTCCAATGACCCATAAGGCACTGGAGTTTACATGCTCCTCTGGGTCCAGGTCTCAGAAATGGTATGTGAGGTCCCTTTCACAGGGTGTCTTGGCTCCTGCTCAAAGCAAGGAAGATGTGTAAGGCTGGGTGGGTTTTATGGCACTTGCCAGTGAACAGCTGCAGTGTGTGGCAGGTTTTGTTTCATTTTGGCTTTTCTTTCTTCCCCGTCCTTTTCCTCTCTAATCCTTCACTATCATCAGAAATGCTCTTGCATTTGTTGCTCACATGTGATGAATGGATTAAGATTTAAACGCCACCATCACTGAAATCAGAGGCAGGAAGAGTTTCTTCCTTACTCTCAACCTGACAAAGTGCTTTCCTGGACAAAGTTCTGCCAAAGGTTTTTTATGCTTCTGCATGATACTTGCAAATAAAATACTTGCAGAAACCAAATTATTTGGCAAATTCTGGGGTTGCGTTTGCAACAAGCTTCAGTCTGCAATGAATATAAGAGGTCTATTAGAAAATCTGTGCTACTCTGGATATGTATATTGCATACAATTCATTAAGTACGACTCTTTACAGACTGAAACATTTTCAAACTACGTATTCCTCACTCAGCATCATGATTTCTGCTCGCTGGGCTACTAACACATCAGCAACAGTGAGAATCACACTTGCCACATAAGAGTATTGTTGACTTGTTGTATTTTTTAAAAGTGTACCCATTGACTCAATGATTTTATTGTAATAATTAGAAATATATGACCTCTGCCAAAGGCTTTGGTATATGAGTGTGTGTTCATTTGAGAGCCAATCATGAAAATAAATTAAAAAAAAGCTGCTGTCCTCAGGATAAGTATAAAGAATAATGGACGTAGACTGAGGATGAGGCAAAGCAGCTTTTTATTATAATTGTGAAATTAATTTGTGTGTATCTGAAAGGAATTTCAGCGATGATAAAATTTTTTCTTTCACAATAAGATGTGTTGTCTTAAAAGTAAGAAAAACTAATAGATTTTTTTTTAAAACTCAGAGACCCTAATTCAGCTCTCAAAACCCAATATAATGAAAAGAGAATTGATCTCCTGACTTTCTGATGATTATTCTGCCTAGTGAGGGATTTTTATGTATCTGAATTACATCTCATGCCTCAGGCAGCAAGTTATTCTGCAGCTGGTAAGAGACTTGTAGGAAGATAACGGCACAATGCAGATCTTTGTGATTTCTGAAGCTCTTGTAATAACTTCCATACTGCTTTAAACACTGCCTTTGAAAGGGCAAGAGGAAATCTTGAAAGCTGCATAATGACTCCTTGTTAAACACAACCGAATACCACTTCAAGGACGAAACAAATAAAGTAGCAGTTCAGTGGTACACAAGTACAGGTTGTAGCTACGCCTGATTTAAAGTGCATGATTTATTAATGACTTCAGTCTCCACTCCCGCATATGAAGACTGATGTTTTCATGCATTTTGCACCTATATTTATTTGGGGAATGTAATTACAAATATTTTTTTTAAGCTTTGTGTTTTATCATAAATGCCAGGAGTGACTGCCCAGTGGCAGCTGGGCTGACAAATCACACAGGACCTCTCCTTGACTTGGACCAGGTTAATCAAGAGGCAGCTCAGCCCCTAATCCTTCAGGAGACTTGCTAAGAGTTACGGGTATGTGCACAGAGCTGTGCAGGCTGAGATCCAGATACAGGGAAGGCAAGTGATGTAAAGTGAGCATGGGGGCCAGTACAAATGCCTTGAAAAATGCCACTGCTTTTTTCCAACCTGCTGTATTGCTCTAGTCAAAACCTGGTCTCTTCTCCACCCAATTCCTCAGCTGGGGACGCTTCCCATGCCTGATGAAGCAAGTGCTCTGTGTAAGGTGCTCCGTGGCCAGTGCCAGCTGAGGCTGATGCAGCCAAAGCCACCATGTTCAGTCCCTCTCCTGCAGGAGCACCCGTGTCCCCAGCCGGTCGTAGGCACCTGAGAGATTTGTGCTTCTGCATGGGCACTGCAGCTGCCCCTCATTGCTCTGTGGGCAGTCTGATCCCTGCACTGACCAGGTTTTGGCTTTGCACCCATCCTGGCAGCACCCCTGGGTGCATTTTTGAGGGAAGTCAGGCTTCCCCACCAGCTTCGCCAGACGGAACAGATCTGGGGAGGAGGGTGCATGCCAGCAATGCAGCAGGGTGAGATGCTGTGCCTCTGCTTCCCTGCACAGGGGCTGGAGAGGCTGTGGGACAAGCAAAAATCTGCCATTTTTGGCTAAACCAAGAGCAGCTGGTTTCCCTTGGTGACAGAGCAATAGGACTTTAGTATGCCCATCTACTTTCCAGTTACTTTCTGCTTGCAGCATGTGCCCCATTGCTCTGCCGCTCTGACACCAAACAGCAAGTCAAGAGCTGCCTCCATCCCCATGTCTCCTTTACTTCTCATCTCTGTGCATCAACTCAGCAGTACCACAAGAAGCCTCTCTTTACAGAGACCAAAACCAAATCACATTATGACAAATACTCAGTCTGAAAACCGAAAAAAAAAAGAAAGAAGTCCTTTACTAGGCACAATTGATTGTAAAACTGACCACTATTGCCTTGGCTGGCAGCACCTCTAAAGCTGCCTGTAGCCAACGCCAGCAGTGCAAAGTGGCGTTTGTGGTCATGGGACCCCTCAGTGCCACAGCTCTCCAACACAGTGAAAAACATTTCACAAATCTTGTGCTTAGAAATGGAGAAGTGATTATTTTCCAAAGGAATGATGGATTCACAACTTATATAAATAAGCAGACAAACACATTAAAAGGTTGCAGTTATTAATCTGAGTGTTAGTAGTTTTTGTCTTATTAATAATTAAAACAAGTCATTCATCTTTAATTGTTTTAGCATAATGTTCTGTTTAATGTTCTACTTCAAATCAATATTTTTAAAGCAAGGCAAGAGACTACACTTTTCAGGAGAAAGGACATCAAAGGGTGACATTTGCGTGTTTAACAAATTGTTTTCAGTATCTTATTTTTATCCTTGCTTCTGGCAAAATAAAATAAAATAAAGAAAAAGTCAGGCCAAAACTCAGTCACTTTTGACTTCACTTAAGCTGAGGAACTGGTTTCAAGTTGAGTCTTGCTGACCTTGCCTGAAAATTTTTCATTTAAGATAATGGGAGATCTGTGGGCATGAAGCAGAGGAATCACAACTCCCTGCATCCTTTCACTTGCTCCAAGCGCTGAGCAAAAGCTGCTTTATTTTTAAATGAGCTGGGCCATAAAGATGTCCTTCTGAATTTCTGAACTGTAAGCACGTGACAAGCCGTTGCCAGCAAGCGTGATGCTCAGAGCATTTATTGTGCTTAACACACAACAGCCTGTGCTCACTTTAACCTGCTGCTGCTAATGGCAATAGCTGGGATTGTTCTATTTGCTATTCGTTTATTTGCACCTGTCACAGTCGTAAGGAAAAATTATTCTCCATTTTCTAAATATTTATTGCTATTCAAAATTAATTTTAATGTCATGCAATAAGCTGTAGATCATGGGCCAAATTTGGGCTGCAGAGGCCTGGGAATGCCAGGGCAGAACCTGGGACAGCCTCTTGTACTGGTTTTGAAAAGCAATTTCCCTTTACAAACTGAGCTGAAATCAACCCAGTCAATATTTTTTGTTGTTGGCTTTTTATTTTTCTTTTTTTTTGTTTGTTTGGGGTTTTTTTGTTTGTTTGTTTTTGTTTTGTTTTCCCACAGAACAGAACAATCTACTCACAAAAAGGAATGAACAGTTCAGGTTTCAACGACTTTTGAACTAGGACTCTGGGATACAACAGAAACAAGAACAGGGCTGCAGAGCTCTACCATCCCTTCTGAAGAGACGGGCACTTGAGCTGAGCCTTTGCGTGTTACATGTCACCACAGGGTATAAACGAGAGACAAACACGACTTCTCTCCCACCAGATTGTTTGTTACACATTAACAGAAAGATAGAAAAAAAAATTAAAAAAATTAAATACCCAGTCCTCCCATCAGGCCATAAAACAGAAGATATGAAAACCAAAGATGAACGTTAGTTTAGTTATAAATGTGCTTGTTAGGTGTGTAAATTAATGGCCAAATCACCAACATATTTTCACCCAAAATGAGCTGCAGTTCTTTTGGAAAACAAGAAACTTACTCTTTACAAAGGCTAGATTATCCTCTAGAACTGTCTTCTAAGAAGATACTGTATTTCTACAAGATATTTCTAATCTACACTCTATTCTAAGGAGGAGGAAAAGGAGATTAAGTAGACAGCACAAATTAACTCCTTAAGTACCAATGCATCTCCATTTTCAGCCTGAAGGAGTACATATCTTAAGGAGCTATGAAAAAAGAAAACAAAATAAATATAACTCAACAGTCCTAGCAATTTATAATGCATATACAATTGTTCACCTGCATCCTTTTGATTCTCTATATGAAAGAGAGAAAGCAACAGGGAGAGAAAAGAGAGAAACAAGAACAGATATGCAGGATTAATGAGCAAGTGGACCGCACAGCCCCCCAGTTATGTGTGATATATGACATTTGAAAAGAAGAAAAGTCACCCCATCTCACCCCCCACCCCCCAAAGCATGGGGTTACCAAAAGAAGCTCCTTTCACGAAGTTGAAAGAAAATGCTGCACAATTAGAAAACCAGAGAGGGTGAGCTCTGAGGACACAGAGGGGATCTCCAAGTGACAGCGGGGCTGGGGTGTCCCCTCCAGAGCTCGGTGTAAAGAAGTCAGAAAAAAATATCGAGGAGGAGAGCAAGTAAAGCGCATCCTTCTGCTCGAGAGCTGACAGACAGCAGACACGTAAGATCTGATGTACAGAGAAAGGACAGCCTTATACGATCTTATACACAGGATTGGGTAAAGATCTTATACACAGGCAAAGGGATGGCTTTTTCCAAGTGTCCTTTATCTGACCTCTAGCTCACTTCTCCCCAGTGTAGCTGCTACCTTTTGATTGTGTACCAGTGACAAGCAATTTACAAATTGGGGTTACACAGAAGCAAAGTAAAAATGCATTCAGGTCACGGACATAAAGAAGAACTGAAAAAACTTACAGACGATCTGAGTTTATCACAAACAGATGGGTTCATTGTCTAACCTGGTTTGGGCTGATAAAAAGTGACTGGACTTCTCACACTGGGTTTCACAGACAGAAGCAACAGACAAGCCAATGCTAAAAGACTTGAAGCAAGGAGAGTGAGTTGGTTTGGATCTGGACTTTCTTGAGGTAATGAAAACAGAAAGAGTGAGGACAGCATGGAGAGGAGGGTGGTAGGTACTCACGAATGGTTAAATCCATCACTTGAGAGGCCAAGCAGAAGACAGGATGCTCATACATTTCTCTCTTTTTCCCTATAAAAGAGGATTTGGGCATGCAAGAGGCTTAGGTCAGAGGTAAAGAGGTTATAGGCTATAGGTCAGAGGAAAACTTTATATTAGGTTAAAAGGAAAGTAGCCGTAGAGTATTTTGGGATACACACAGGATAAAAGGAAGAAAAAAAAAAAAAAAAAAGGAAAAAGAAAAAAAAAAGGGGGTTAAAAATTGGAAATCTCCTGGATTAACCATTCAGCATGCCCATGAGTCACAAGAGAGGCTGTGACCATGACTCTAGAGGTTTGCTCTGAACTGTTTGCAAGAATATAATGGTCAAAACATCATGAACAGAGGGAAATAGAATTTCATTGGTTTAAGGCTCCGAGATACTAAGGATTTCAGCCTTTAGTATCTAAGGCTTTCACAGGTATTTCTTCATAAGCATAGCCTCAAGCACTGCTGCCACTGATCTGATTCTGCATCACTGACAAATCTCTCTCATATATGTCATTATTCAAATGTCAGCTTTCAAAAGAAAGATTTCAAAGATGTGTACGGCACTCAGGAATGCATCTCACTGAGGTAAATTTGTTATTTCTTCTTCTAAGGAAGTATGTGAATGTGTAGTGGACTATGCTCATGAGAGAAAACCTGATGCATGCAGCTGGCGGATGTTGGGTTGTTCAAATTAACAATCCCAGCATGCTTGGAAATTGGTGTTACAACCACTTTTATAGAGACAGTATCAAAAAGTGGCTGTGGCCAATCACGGATAAAGGAGGAGAAAAGCAGAAAAGAGCAGGTAGTGTGGAATGAACTATTTCTCTGAAAAGGTAGCTGGAAAAAAATAGGTTTGTTGCTTCAAAGTATTCCCAGACCTAAAAGTCACAGTGCGAAAAAGAGGGCAGATAATTAACACAATCAAGAAGAATTGAGGCACAAAAGGAAAAGTACACACTAACTGTTCTACTTTGGAAATGAATGCATTTTTACTTACAGATCATAAAGTTTGTTTTTGCATAGATTTATCTGAAAGAAGAGAGCAAATCTTACCAACGAGTTAGTGATATTTACACAGAGAACCTAAGGGAGCCAGCCCAGGGTAGAAGCATCCATCAACAGAGAAGCTGCTTTTGATTCTCAGTCCCTCTCCATCCTCGTCAAGTATATTTAAACATTGCATTTTACAGAATACACCAATTAAAATATCCTGTGAAGTTGAGTACTTCGATAAATTGCCTGATAATACAGTGCTTATGAAACCTTCGTTCCTTCTCTATTTTTGTCACTCATTACCAAGTCAAGAGTTGATAAACATCCTTTTAGTGCCCAATTCTTAAGTGTTTCTCACTGGATGCATAACAATGAATTCATTACCACTGGTACACAATTTGCATCGTTAGACAGAAAAAAAATGGAAAAAGAGAGGACATGTCATGTACAGGACCTGGACAATTTGTCATATAATAACCCAATTTTTCATATAAACAAGAACTAAGAACAAATCAGAGGGAGTTTGGGGGTGTTTTTTTCTCCTCTCAGTATTGTCTTAGGGGCATACAATGATAATCTCAGCTGTGGGAAAGCTTCACGTCACACACAACAGAAACCCAAAGTCTAGAGCAGAACATACCACTCATCTGGAACATACAGGTTTAAGCAGTTGTGAACTCAGAGAAAGTTGGGTAGGAGTTTCAAGTCAAGAATAGCAGCCAACAAGGTACCAAAGTAAACTGATTAACATGTAAAGAACGACTGGATTGTAAAGCTTCAGCTAACACGTATCCTCCAGCAAGCTTTAAAATGTCTTTTTGATGGCTACATGTGTCTCTGGTCACTGGTTATTATTCTCCCATAACTTAAAAGGTCAATAATATCAGCTATGCCAAATTTAGAGTGACAAGAAAGAAATCTGATGCAAGTGTGGGATAACTGATCAATGACTGCTATGCAAACTGCAAAGACAATGAAACACTCCCAGAAAAGAGACATTTTAAATTGGCTACAAATGATCAAGCATAGATTAAACAGGGTTTTAGCTTCTTATTTTTCATTTGTTTCCTGAACTCCACTGTCACAAGCAATTAGTTCTACTATACCTTCAGCTGCAAAGATGACATCCCAAGTATTTCTCAATTTGTTTTTTTTTAAAACCACATGAGTCTGAATAATACACCACTGGCCAAATGCACTAACAAATAAATAATAATAAAAAAAAGCTACAGTTCCTTTTAACTGTTTCCTCTCTCTTTTCCAGAAAAATAAATAGTTTCAATTCTTAATTGCTTCCAAAGCCAACACCATAAAAATGATTCAGAAGAATCACATCAGTTTTATTGACAAGTCAACAAATAGCAAATGAGCTTCTTTTAAATAGCTCCCAGCCACAGTTGCCACCTAGAAACATAATAAAATTGTAATTTCACAAAGAAAGAGCCTTACCTTCAATTTTGGCATACTCTGATAGTCGAGTATAATTGACTAGAGCTGCTTGCTCCAAGCATTTACGGATGACTGTTTTTACCTCCTCTTGCGGGACCGGAGTAACTATGTCTTTCATCAGAACCTTGACACAAGAAAATCTGATTTGTTGTGGCATCAGGCACACAGAACTGCTTTCTCCAAGCCCAGCACATACATCCATTCCTACACCAATGCTGCGTGGCTCTGAGAGTATGCGTACAATATGCAGGATCTACTACAAGGTCACCTTGGCCAGCTTGAGACGTGGGACCTACCCCTGCTATATTATTTCCCTTCTGTATCTATACCCTGTGGCATCCCCCAAAATCTGTGCTTCTGATTTTTTAGGGCGTGACATTAAGAGCTATCACAGCTTTCCCAGTACCAGGCAATGTTATGCCCTTCCCAGGCTCTGCTGATTGACTTGGGTTTAGGT
This sequence comes from Megaceryle torquata, assembly GCA_024611175.1. Classification (NCBI taxonomy): domain Eukaryota; kingdom Metazoa; phylum Chordata; class Aves; order Coraciiformes; family Cerylidae; genus Megaceryle; species Megaceryle torquata. Next base: position 86,901 of record JANIJG010024718.1, read on the forward strand.
CTGGGCTTGGCCATACTGTGGGTTATCAGAGGTGAGAAGGATGTTGGTAGAGCAGGAAGGCTGAAATGCATGTGGGGAGGATGATGGTGAGCAGGTTTCCTATGCCTAAGGGAAATGAGCCTGCCTTGAGATGGGAATTTCACCGGACAGCAGCCAGGCATTGCTTACATGGGTCTGCAGTGTAGACTGCCAGTGAGATCCTCCACCCCTAACTATCAACACAGACACAGGCTGTGCTGCCTTTAGTGGCCAGGCTACACACTGGCCTCCGAACTGAAGCACCAGAGATAACAACCCCACCTAAACCCCCACATTTCAGTATTAACTATCAGTTACATATCCTATGAAAAACGAACAGTTACTCAATCTCTTCTGGATGGAAAGATACATGAACACAGGTAATTTTAACTATTTTTTGGTTATTCTGATGCTTACCCTTTCCAGCAGCGATAGAGTAGCTTTTAGTGCACCTTCTGGACGGCCAAATGGAAAGCAGTACCTAGAAAAATCACATCATGTCAACATCAGACCAGGTAGACATGAATGAGCCTTTCCAGAGCTCTAAAGACACTTTCTTAAATGTGCTCAAGCAACTACTCTGCCCAGAATGAGCAGTCTTTCTATGGGGTAACATTCCAAAAGGCTTCGATGGTGTAGACACTAAAGCAGCAAAAGAGAATACGGGGGAGTAGCAAGATTATAGCTTTAGCAGCTTTTACTAAATCTGGGTGTCACCTGGAAAGTTTTTAGATCTCCTAGAAGACAGTTAAATATCATCTTCTTGTAAAAAAGAAAAAAAAAAAGTCCCTGTGGAAAGGACATTTACTTCCAGCTGGAGATCCAGCAGTGTACCAGGCTGTAGGTAACTGGCAGAACCAGCCACCGTCCCTGGCAAGTGCAGCTCCAAGGGGCTCTCACAGGGACCCTGTATGTGAATGTGCATCACCCATCCACAGGCAAATGTGCACAACTTGCCCAGGACCCGGCTGGTGCGTGCTGGGGGCAATTCATTCCTTCTTGTGGGGGCAGTACCCACCCTTTCTATACGGTGACATCCTTGCAGAGAGTCCTGTCTGTTGATATACTAGGGAGAAGGGAAAATAAATGGGTAATAACTGAGCCAAGTGGAAAAGAGAAACAAGATGATATGGGATTTTTTTTTGTTGTTGCAAAATTTTAGGAAAAATCCACAGTATTACCATGCCTAGGAAAGCAAGATGGTTTGAAATATCCTTTAAAGGTTACACATTTAAAATCACTCTCCAGCTACAAATATGCTACAGCAAAAGCTTCACTGCGCTGTGTAGGTCTGAGCCACTTAACGCAAAATTCCCGTATGCATTCAAAACCTGCCTTTTGGCTTTGCTGCTTATAGGAGGGAGTTGGGAGAAAATCAGTCCTCTCACATTCAGCCTGGGCTCTCTGCCTTTACCTAAAATGTGTGATCTGATTCTCCAGAAGCAAACGAAGCCGCTCCTTAATCTCTTCAAAACGCTCTTTCTCGTCTACGGTCACAGTTCCTATCCCGTCAGGCCTGGAGGAGAAATACCATGAATGACTCAGACTCCACCTCACCACCCTGGTAACTCACCCCCACGGCACGCAGCATGCGGCCTTTTCAGAGAGGAACATCACCAACTCTGAGACCTGGGACAGAGGATGTGCCACACCGAGACACAGGTGCTCACGGCACCACTGCCGAGGTGTCAAAAATAAAGAAGTAACTTCTCTCAAAGGGTTAACTGTGATTTGCACCCCCCTTCCCTTTATTTTTTCCTGTGATACTCTGGTTGGAAAAAGCAGAATTCCCTTTTAAATATAGGTATATGACAGGGAGGGCAATGCCAGCTCTCACCGCAGAATCGGGCCCATTGCTGACAAAACAGGAACTGAATTTCTGCAGAAAAATTCAGCTCCTAATTTATCACAATTCACAGTATAAAAGAATATCAACACGAAGTGTATATACAAGCAGAATTTAAAGTTCTACAGTCCTTCATAACCACTGAATCACCTCATTAAAGTGATTTCTTGAAGGGAACCATCTTCGGTATGTTCTGCCGAAATGTGCTTAGGGAGTGACATGCATTTTGTGTTTGAAAATGCAATGCCGTTTCGGTCATTTAATTTTCATTTATAAAAATCAACACACCGATACAATTGATCCCAGATTTTCTTGGACTATTTACAACACTCTTGTGTTTCAGGAGTGCACAGGAGCGCGTTGCAAGACACCCAGGTCCTGCTGCCTTGGGGGTATTTCTCATCTTTCACAGAGCACAGTGTGCAGGCGAACTCTGCTGAAGCTCTCCCGGGGCTGGATGATGCAGTGGTCCCTGTGCTCTTCCACCTCGTACCTCTGCTGATGCCAACCCATCCGAGAGCCAAAATCCCCTCCTTCTCCCCCACACCCAGAGGGCTAAACACGCTGCGCGGCAGAATCGCGGGCGAGAGGAGAGAACGCGTCTAATCCATTCACCAAAGGCATCGGCCGGGCAGGCATTCGATGGCGCCGCTTCCCCTCGCCGATAAGAAAAGTCTACGGCTTTGCGTACTCCTGGGCAACTCTGCTGGCACAGGCGCTCCTTAGGTAATGTAAGATGTCTTAAAACTGAACAAATGTTCTTATTTAAAGGCCTCCTCCAGTGTTCAGCTTAAGCTGCATAAATCCGCAGTACTAGACCGGTTTGGCTATACAAAAGACTTGGCAAGGGATTACAAAGCTTCTAATGAACCTCCTGTCAGGGGTTAATTGGTTGGCTTTATTTTCCTCTTAAAGAATCAAAGGCCCTAAACTTGGGGGAAAAAAAAAAAAAAGCTATAAAAAAATTAAAAGCTATAAAATCAGTACTATCACTTCTTCTTGACCCTGCATTTTAGGAAGCTTTTAATATCATAAATATGAACTCTGATATTCCAACACAGGTGAACCAACCATTAAAACATTTTGGAAGACGAACTTGCAAACTGTACATGATATTTACTGCAAAATTTTAAAGCTAAATATATATTAAATAAAACTTGCAACATGGACACATAGAAGACTTGAATACCAGGGGATGTATTTAAATTTAAACAGCATTTAATCAGAAATCTTAACTTGACTATTTGCCAAATTCAGTTGTGTATTAAGGGAAAAAAAAAAGGGAAAAAAAAAGATTTAGGCTGAAACTTGGATAAAATGTCTCAGCTGGGGAACACATTTCATAAACAATTTTGGAAGTATGGATCTGGTCTCATTAGTACCTAATTAGGACTAGTTATTTTGAAGAAATGAGCAAGCCACAAAAAAACCAAATTAGACACCGAGCAAAAAATTAATGTCTGAACATGCTTAATGCATTTTTATTCCAAAGTTCCATAAAATATTTAATATTCAGAGAGAGATGTGAATGCCTTTTGTGATGCCGTGCACCTCACAGCGCCTGGTTTGCTCCTAAGCAGAACAGATAATTCAAGGCAGACTGCAATAAATGCCATACATTAAGGGGCAAGGTTGAAGACCTCATTTGACTTTTGGCATTCAGTTCTCCCCCTGTACCCGTAACAGCTCACAGAGTGTCACTAGGTTAATTGTATCAGCACTGACAAACGAGGTAGGAAAAGCTGCCTGCCCTGGCAGTGATTTGCTGATGGGCTGGAAAAGGTCTGAAAGTTATGTTACCCTTTGCTAGGTCAATAACTTCAACCAGCGAGATTTAATGGCAGGATCTGACAGCTCGTGTTGGGCTGCAGCCCTTTCACACTCATTGCAGTTTCTCTATTAGAAGGGCTTCAGTTTTGCCAGAATTGATTATTTAGCACTTGCCACATAATGATTCATGGTGGACACCCAAAATGGGCTGAGGTGACAACATCAGTCGCATCCCAGCTGGGCAGTGGCAGCTCTGGAAGCATCGTTTTGAAAACACGGACCCACATGAAGATGAAGGGTGGGCTCTGGAGAGGGAACCTCTAGCCAACGCAGCTCTCACCCAAGACACAACACCCAAAGGGATGCCAACTCAACCACCAAGGTGCATGTAGACTATATAGGCTTAAATCCCTGGTCTTCACCTTTCTTGGGATCTTTGTGAGCCAGGAGGACATTAAACCTGGAGGGTCCAGCCACTGCCTTCTCCATGCAGGGCCTGCCACGCAGTGTAAATTCACACCCCTCTCGTGTATCATTCTACTGCAAACTTGAGACAATCTACAGGTCAGCTGTAGCCATTTTTGGAGCAGCACGGATGTCTGGAAGGGCCTGCCAAGCGAGAGCCATCACCACGGCAAGGACTCCCTTTCTCACCCAGCTGTGGACTATATTGCATCTGACATGATGAGCATCTCTTGAATCTACCTTTCAAATTTTCGGCAAACCATTTTCTCACTGTCCTTCACAAAGTTGACATTTTCGGCAGCATGATAGGAAAGATGTCATGTCGGCTGCTTTTCAAGTTGTTGTCACAGTGGTTAGCACCAGTTCTGTCATCTTTGCTTTCCTCACAATCCCCCATCTTGAGCCATGTCACAAATAATAATACTTCCAATGTTTTTGTCAAATTTCAAATACTATAACCCAGCTGCACATCTTCAGATTTACTAGTTATGTTAATCTTTGTTGCTCATCTTCCCAGAAGCTGAAGCATTAGGAACTCATTAATTAGTGACAAATGCAGGATATACATAGAACTGGAAAAACACTACCCAAAGCCTTGCACTTATTAGCTTGATAATTTTGAAACCTAATTAAATATTCAAGTCAAATACACTTTGAAAATGTAATCTCTTTGAGGGAACATATTTATTTTCCCTTTTGTGAGAACACAAAGGGTATATAGCATTGCTATAATTTAAGATTCACTTCTGTGCTCTAGACAATTCCAGTACATGGTTGATGGGGCTGAAAAAAATCCCCAGGAGAAGCTCAAGTCGCACCAGCTCAATCTGATCCTTATTGTCAACTTTGTTTTCAGCAAAGGTCTCCAGCTTAACTTTGATATTTACTATTTGATCTCATGGACAGAAGCTCGGACTCCTCCAGCGAGCAGCACTGCTGCAGCAAGGCTGGCTAGAATGCAGCTGGAGGAAATGGGTGTTCTCACACGCAATCACTATCACACTCAGGCAATGATGGGCAAGGAGAGAGAGGAGAGCAAAAGGGTGAAAAAAACTTCTGTATGTACATGGTATATACAGATGCACAAGAGACAAAATGGGTTTGGGTCTATGAATTTGGGTCGACAAACAACATAAACGTCTCCAAGTGCGTGGAGACACAATTTCATCCGATTCTCTACAGCCCCTGCTCATGGACACTTGAGGTCTACGGCAGAAGTTGTGGGCAGAGAGTGAAGCAGAAGGGCAAAAAAGGCAAGAAAAATAAATAAGGAAAATTTTAATTATAAGTAAACAAGTTTCAGATCGCTCCTTCTGCTGCAGATTCACTATGTTGGCTCTGAACTAGTAAATTCCCACTGTAAATATTTCATGTGGAAAGTTTTAAATGCCACTTTCCTAATCCCCCGTTTTTAAGTTTTAAGCCACAAAAACAACATCAACAAAGCAGGTGGTGAAATAAAAAAAAAAAAAAGGTTGCAATTTAAACAGAAAAAATTACAGTCCTTGTTTAGCTTAGATGGTTTGTGCAAATTCCAGGGTTAATTATAAATTATAATTAGGACCTGTGATCCTAAGGCCACTGCATTATTCTACAAGCCCCACCTCCCCCCCATGCCCTTTTCTAATTATACCCAGTGCCCCCAGGGCTAGTTATGCTGCTAAAACAAATATATCAAAATGATTTTTTAACAAAGACTAATATATGAAGCAATAGCATGCATTTGTATGCAATTATAAATATACAGTATAGCTCCAGTGGGTTAATCTCTTTGACATAAGCCTGTATGAAATACCATGTCGACTTATAAACGAGAAGACATATTATCTTTTACACCTTTTATGTTTAACTTGTCTACACTTTTTTTTTTTACTAGGGAAAATATTGCTTACATGTAGCAAACAGATCTTTGCACGCACTGTGAGCCCTGGCATACAGAGCCAAGGGAAAAAAAACAATGTCAAAAACTGATGCAAATAATTTGATTTTTTAAGTAACAACTCAAATATAAAACACGTGCTGCCTTCAGCTCCCTTGCTGGTTGCCAGGTGCAGCACATATGAGCTATACAGTAAACATCGATGATTAGTGCCTTGGACGGCATGTGTCAGGATAGGCTTTCAAAGGATCCCTCGCAGGAAGACTTGCCTGCATGAAGTCCCACCGGTTGCATGGGGACTGGCTCTGGGGAGGTGGGCAGGACCACAGCTGCCCGTCTGCTGCCTCCTACCTCTCCCCCAGCAAATCTGACCTGAAAGAGCCCACCTGTTCAGACCCCTGGAAAAAAAGCTTATTCAGCAAACATCGATTTTCTCTGACTCCCCTTTCTTCTGGGAATTCACACCGTGTGCGAAACGCCGGCTGCAAACCCTTTGTTCAGCCCTCTGCCCGCTCTCCTGGGCGCTGCCCCAGCCACCCGCTCGAGATGCTGCGGAGCATGGGAGCCATTTCATCCTCCCAACTCCTGCCTTCGTTTGGCTTGGGCTCCCCTCCACGCCACAGTGGTGAGCCAAGTCATGGCTCATTGCTCCTCATGTGCGATCTGCACCCCTGACGTACCACGACTCAACCGGATGGTTTCTGAGCTCTGCCATTCTACACCCCCTGCGAGGAATCACGTCAGCCGGCTGTGCGGAGCTGGTTATGTGCTGGTGGCTGGCAACCCACCGCCCTGCAGCACAGATGCTGGATCCTGTCTGAAGACAGCCGCAACGCAGGCCGCATCACTGCGGACTTACGCGGGCTGGTCCGGACACGGAGCTGGCACCTAATGACAGGTTATGGCATTATGTCCTGATAGATTTTAGGCAGCCACGTATATGCATCTGAATGAGATGTGGAAGGTAAAGCATTAAGGAAGCATTCCGAGGTACTGTGACAAAGCATTCACATATTTACGATTTCTTTTAAGGGACAAAACCCATATTTTAACTAGCTGTATGGAAATCTTGCCTTTATGTGAAAAAGCCAGATATGGATTAGAATACAATGGAAAACATGAAAGTTATGTTATGCAGGCTTTTCAATTCCTCAAAGTCTAGGACAGTAACATCATTTCTGCTGGCTTACAGTTGTGAAAAACTAATGAAAGCTAATGCTAATGCTAGGTAATGAAAGACCTACTTGTTGAAAACAAATTTGATGCTGTAAAATACAGCTTATAGAGGAAAGGGCAAGTCACTAATATATACCAAATTAATTAATAAAGAGGTTTATTACTTGTTTGGACCTTTGGTAAATAGTCATCTGTTCAGTAGCAGAGAATGATGCTGTTCAGTTGTTATTAGACTGGAGGGGATTCAGTCTGGCACCCTGATTTTGATAAGCTCAGTGACTGCTAATACTTATCATGCACACAATCAATATTTTAGTCTTATTTTTAAAAGTGAGGGATTAGCAAGCATAGAAAAAGTCGGGGTTTTTTTGTTGTTTTAAAAGGTTAAAAATTAAGTTGTTCTATGTCTAAATCTAAGAGAGACATAGGCAAAACCAAGGTCGGTGCCAAAAGCCTGAGAGCACTGAGAGTGGCAGAAACTCCTGCTCAAGGCTTTGGTGCTAACTTTGGGCCTGGGAAAGCCGAGCTCACTCGGCAACGCCTCTCCCGTGCAGAGAGAGACAGGGAAGCAGCCAGGCTCCTCTAACACACCACTTCTCTGAATATCAAATATCAGCAGTCCTGTCATAGCCCTCCAGTGTGAGGACAATTACAAACATGGAAAGAAAAGGCAGGAAAAGACCTGGGCAATGATGTAAAACCTTTCATAATTTTACCCAAAATCATGATGTTCTCTTAAAATCATTCCTGTTTCTTGCCTTCACTATTTTTTGGAGGACTATCAATAAAGGAAAGTCAGCCTCAGTACTGTAGTGGTGGTACCAAATGCACACAGACATCAGTAAACACACAGAATGTGTTGTTGGATGCCTGAATAATGCTATATGCCTTTCTTACCTGTCACATTGGCAAACACATCAGAAATCACAACAACTTTCATAATGGCAAGAATTTACAAAAGTCATCCAGTGATACCTGGTGGACAAAACCCCATTATCAACGCCCTACTGATGACAACAGTGAAAAAGCCTCAAGGTCCTCAGTCTTAGAGAAAAGCCAGTACCCAGGTAGCAGAAAACCATGCGGATATTCAACAGTCTTTGGCTGGTCCTTGCCTTCCTGACAGCCTGCATCTTACCTATTCAGGTATCTGCAGGAGGTGAAATTCAGGACAGGGAATTTACATTTAACTACATTTTTACTAGGAAAAGGATGAACTTAAAAGAAAAATTAAGGGGACTGTCATGCAAATAGCAGTGATTTACAGCATTTGGAGAGACTGTCACAGGCTTTCAGGGGTCTGAATAAGCTACATGAGCCCAAAGGAGATGAGGAGACCAAACCCTGACATATAATGAAACAGGGCTTCAAAATGTCTCCAGATCCCATTTTGACCATTTCACCTGCTGCGGCCACAGGGTCACCTCCAAGCTGAAGGTGCATTTCCACCAGCAGCCATCCTGCTCCTGTCCCGGCTGCGGTGCAGTGGCCGTGCCACTGAGGCGAGAGCTGGACAGGCGAGGAGGCATCGTCCCCATGCTGATGCCTGTCATCCTGTCAGCCTTGACCTTCAGGCTGTCCTCAGCATCCGCACCACAGCCTGCCTGCACTTCCCCGCTGACTGCGAGCGACTGTTGTCTCGCTGCCTGACCTTACGAAAACACGATACAAACAGACAGCCCACCTCAGCTCCATCACTGTCTGTTGCTAATACAGGAGATTGATAGCCACATGAAATTATCTCCCTGCTCGACCTTCATTACTGGGTGGCATATTCTGACTGACAGCCAACCTCATTCCGGGGGAAGCTAAACCACCCATTTGTGGTTTTTTACTGTCTAAAAGCGAAGGAACTTCCTTTTGTAAAAAAAAAAAAAATCAACACTTTCTCAGTTTTGACAGAAAAAGAAGCCTTTGTTAAACAGAACAAATGTCTTGTAACTTGAATCCTTCTTGGACCACCATGCATAGCAGTAACACCACAATGTATGGCTGTTCCAAAAAGCTCCATTGGACACTGTGCTAGGTCCTGGGGCAGGTGTGCTCCTGCCTTGACAAATTTTACATGGAAAGTTTTCAGCTTTGCCACATGCTATAGATTTCCTGGAGAGATCACGGCCAGCCCTAGGCAACAAGCAATATATGGACACAGCAGGTGGAAGGAAGGGATGTAGCTAAAGCAAACCCGGCTTTACACACATCGCAACTGCCAGTAAGGACTGCATGAGTAAATACTGGCTCTTCATCCCTCTCCGCCAGCCAGCTCACAATTGCACGATGCACGTGGTCTAAACAGCTTTCGAAAAAGAAATCATGACTCTTCTGCTCAGATCTTCATATGTCTGATAGTAGACACAAAAGACAGGGAGTTGAGTTTTCTCTCAAACCCTTTTTTGTGACCTCACAATTGCAAAAGCCAAAAACTGCACCCCACAGTCTCTGAACCAAACTCCCAGGCATTACGCAGAGCCTGCCCTTGGTGAACAAGTGCGATGCTGCAGCCTCCAGCTCCTGCATAGAGCCTCCCGTAATCCTCACGCAACAGAGAGATGGCAGCATCCAAGAAGGAATATGAACCTTCAGCTAAAGACAGTTAAGAAACAGCAAAACATCTCATTCCTTTCTTGGGAGTATGCTAAATTAATTACTTAAATAGCCCATCCATGGCCAAGCTGCCCCTTTGGCAGTGCCCAGCAGTCTCCCAGCATGGCACAGCAGCCACACACAGCCATAGGCAGCTGAACAGGCACAGGATTAGGGTCTACACACCACATGGGTTTTCAATCAAGACATCTTCCTGAACTCACAACTTTCCAGCCCTATGTGGAGTGAATGGCAGTGTGTAAGCTTGTCCAGCACTGTCAGATACCTTCTGCCACTGACCCTGGTAAAAGGAGGCTCCAGCTTGGGCTATACTGGACCTTGCAAAAAGGTACATGGGGTAGCTGTGACTGGCATCTGACCTCCTCTGTTATGAGCCAAATGGGCTTTGAACCAGGTCCTGTCACCATAGCAGCATCTTGACAGGATGAGCCCTTCCTGTGGAAGAGGGATGATGGGGACAGCCAGTTTCAGCTAACACACCGTGTGAGCCATCTCCACGGCCCTCTCAAGGCCCTGACCTCCTACAGGACTTGAGTGTCCAGATGCCATCCAACTCCCAGGAGAGTGTCAGACCCAAATGCCAGTGCCACAGCAGGTCTCCTCATGCAGCAGGGAATGCAAACTGCCCGGTGTGCTCAGTGACCGAGAAGCCCGGTGCCCTCTACAACACACTTCTGTGCACTGCGCGCTTTCGCTTACCTTTTTGGCTCTGGATTCGGCTGGGGCTTGGAATCTTTCCTTTTTTTGGACTCCTTTTTGGAATCCTTTTTTGTCTCCGCTTCAGCGGCAGGGGTGTGAGAGACTTTGCCCCCCTCACCTTCTGCACTTGGTTGTGACCGACCAAGTAATTCTGCCATGAGTTGGCTTTGGGGATTGATTGAAATATGGGGGGCAAGGCCAGCAGCAAAAGTGAAAGAAACAAGAAGAAAGCATGAAAAAACTCAAAATAAAACAAAAGGAAGCTAAACTGAAATGAAACAACTGAAATCGAGTAACAATTGGCAAAGAAGGAACAAATAAGCAAAAGAAAGTCAGAACTAAAATGAAATTAAGGCAGCAAAAACTCAGTTTCCATGACGAGATGTATGAAAGTAACTGCAAAAGCAAGTGGCAGCCTTGCAACGTGAAACCTGAGCAATGTGTGTTGTAATTCAGGATGGTATTTACCAGAGGGTTTTTGAAAATACATAATTATTTTATAACGTTCCTTCCTTCAGCAGCACATGCAAGATAGAGAACAATATCTCAACATATATAATGCAACTTAACAGAAAAAGAAGCTGCAATAGATGATACAGCTGTCAGCAAAATAAATAGAAAAGGAAAAAGCACAACTCCAGTTCTTGCCATCAGAGATTTGCCACATTTGAGAGGAAGGAATAGGCTACTTCTGAGACTGAAATGGCTTTGCAACAGCAGCAAGATAAAATTTTCAGTTACGTCTAAGCAATTTCCAAACTGACGTCACACAGACTTTAAACGAGACATGGGCTCCCGAGGGCTTAAAGCCCTTCTGAAAACTGAAGTTTGATACTGCTGAAAATTTCACTGCTGCAACCTGTCAGATCCTCTTGCACAGCAATTAAATCAGCACAGTATATTGCTTACTTGTATTTATTCAACCCATGACAGCCACATGTACTTCAACTCTACCTTGTCCAGAACTGCATCTAGCAGGTGCCTGGGTAAGAAAGTTAAAACCCCTCTTTCCTGGATCCTCTACATGCGTTTTTATTGCTTACATTAAACAAGCAATGAAACAAACAAACAAACAGACTATGCCACTAGAAGCGCTGCTGCCAAACATCCACTGTGAAAACAAATTGGGGACTGTTGTGCATTATCCAAGGAAACCTATATTTGACAAAGTCATCCCTTGCTGGCAGGTAGCTGCTAGCCAAGAAGAATTCCTTACCTGTTGCCATGAACATGTGATGCACAAAAGGCAAAGCTGTAGTGAAGTAAGGTGGGGTCAATCATAGCTCCGTTTTCTGCGCGCTCTAGCAAATCTCTGAGGTAGCAGAGATGTCTGTGACAGCCTCTCACTCCATTACGTGCACAATACTCATCTAGCACAAAGACCTGGCCAGGACTAAACCAGCCCTGTTTAGAAATAAAAAGACTTGATTTTAAATATAAGTTATTAAATACAAAGGGTATCAGCTTTGGAGGTGTAGAGGTCAACTGTTCTAATAAGAGAAATACAAACCTAAGGCTACATTAAGAAAAAAGGAGAGAGGTCACTCAATACAGTCTGTAATATCATCACCCAAACACAGCATACACTCAGTGCAACTGGTAACAAAAACATATTATGCTACCATTAAAAGGAAATGTCATTTAAAATGCTGAAAAGTTAGGCCAATGCATGTCAGTACCTAGCAAAAAAAAAAAGGGAAAAAAAAAAAAAAAAGACTTACACTTTTAAGAGAT